>LOEQ01008008.1:33527-43536 GCA_001685075.1 Bramus lutescens
GAGAGAGAGAGAGAGAGAGAGAGAGAGAGTTGTAATAAAATTTTAATTTTTAAAGAATGTTTATTGTATTGAAAAAAAAAGATGTCATGATCCTCTTCACCAACTACACTGGTATCAGTGTACTTGATTTTGCTCATAAACAAACATAAAAAATGATTATAATTTTATGCAAAAGATTAATTTATAGCAAGAAAAAAAACAGAGAAAAACATTCACATGGGAAATGGTAGGATTTTGTGCCTGCATTTAAGTGACAGGTAAACTTTGGTTGAAAGTACAGTAGAGAGAAAAGGCATTCTACTTAATGGAAAGAAAATTTATTCTTAAATTATACTGGTTACCAAATCTAACCAAGAATTCTCAAATAAGCCACTAATTTTCTCCATAACTAGGAAACCAGGTGACTACAAGAAGGATAACAGCATAAAAGGCAACCCGGACAATCAGCAGAGAGCGGAAGAAAATTTTATTCCCTCACACTACACCCATCTCATGCCACTGCAGACTCCTCTTTACACAGGGGTCTTCCTATAATTACAGTTGTCATAAAATTCTCAGCCTCACATGTCCATCACACTAGTCACCACAAAACAAAATCCTTTCCATCCATCTAAACACACAGTACTCTGTGCCTTTCTTCATCTAACTCAGCCAAGTTCAGTAGGGACATTCTGAAAACGTGTTTGGGCTGCATGGAACAAAAGAACCTGAGATGACAGTGGTATTCAACAGGGGAGATGTCTTAGGGTTTTTATGGCTGTGAAGAGACAGCATGACCTCAACAATTCTTATAAAGAAAACATTTAGTTGGGGTGGTTCGCTTGCAGTTTCAGAGATTCAATCAATTATTATCAAGCTGGAGAGAATGGCAAGGAGCATGGAGGCACTCAGGCAGGCGTGGTGCTAGCTACATCTTGGCTTACAGGCAACAGGAAGTGAACTGACAGTCACACTGAGGAAAGTTTGAGCAAAAGAGACCTCAACCGCTCCCACAGTGACACACTTCCTCCAACAAGGCCATAACCACTCCAACAAAGCCACACCTCCTAATAGCCCCACTCCCTTTGGAGACCATTTTTTTTCAAACCACCAAATTAGATAAAAGAATACTGACTACACTGGAAAGCATAAATGCACAGTCACAAACCTAAATTCCACATGAATTGTAGCATCTATTTATGAAGGAAGGAAGGAATGAACTAAAGAACAAAGGAAGGAAAAAAGGAAAGAAAAAAAGGGAGGGAACAGAATTTAGACTGAAGTCAACCAGCATTATTCACAGCATTAAATGTATTTAATTGACCTATAATAATGGTATACATTCATGCAGTATAGTGTGATACTCAACACATGAATTTTATAAGACTATAATTAGTGTGCATAGCAGGCAATTCCCTACCAAGATTATCTTTCCATTTCAAAACATCAATTCATGAGCTGATGAAATGGCTCAGCTGATAATGGCACTTATCACCAAGCCTATCCACGCCTAAGTTTTAACTCAGAAAACATGATGGAAAACAGAACCAACTTCTGCCATTTAAGTGCCATATAAAAATGGAAATTTAACAATGTCACTGCTTACCTTAAAACTCTTCAAAGACTCCTCTCTGCTGCAAAAGAAAAGGCAAAAACAAAAAAGCAACAGCAAAAAATAAAAAAAAATTTTTAAATCCTCCATGAATCTTGAGTTGATTGGTCAAATACTAATCTGCAAGATGATTTAAGTACTGAAATGGCTATTACTGGGCTCTCACTAACTATAAGGTGATGAAAGGTGCCCACATGCATTCACCCATGCATGCCTCTAAATTACATGCATTAAAGCTATTGTGATTACGGATAATCAAAACGCTAGATAGGAGCTAGTTCCTTCAAAGAATATTTCCATTTTAAGCAGACTCCTGATGATACACTAAAGTCAAAAAGGGCTCTAGATAGAAGAGTAACAAGTCACTCCAAGAGAACAAAATACACCCAGGCAAAAGTCCTAGAAGTATAGGATGGTATAAACTTGATAATAAGAGGACAGTTGGAGTAATTAGTTACTAAGAGGTGAACAGACTAGAGAAGAAATGGGATAGTACAAACTCCTTGGAAAAGACATCTGCAAGTCCCAAAAACAAAAGAAATTTTTTAACATAGTCTAAACAGGAATAGTTATCCATACTAAGGGCTTTCCTATAGACGTACATACAGTCTTCAAGAAAGAGCTGCCAATCAAAGAAACACAGGAAGACACCATGAACTCAAGACTAGTACTTCAGGTGGTCATAAACAGCACATTTGCTACTGGTGTTGCCCAAGGGTCTTACTGAACCAGAAGCCAAAGTCAGTGTCCCAGGGCACACACAAGTGTACACAGAAAAGTAGAAAGTGCTTCTAGAAAGAGATTTATCCCATCTACAAAGTCTACTGTAAACATCACATATAATCTGTTGCTATTCTAAAGGCCTTTGAAGGGAATATAGTTTCAATGTTTTCATTTTCCAAATTAAAAACTAAGATGTGCACAAATGAAGCAGCATTTTCAAGGTCACATCAATTCTAACAGTACACAGGTGAAGACCAGGTCAGGTGACCATTTCCATTAAACCTCATGCCTCTTCATAAAACTTACATTAATAAAATACCTAAGCTCACTCCTAACAGTGGCAGCAGTGCCTGTCTCTAATGCTTTTGCTGGCTTTTTGGAACCTATTCCTCATACTGGGTTGCCTTGTCCAGCCTTAAAAAAGGGGACAAGCAAATTTAGTCTTTCCTCAACCTGATATGCCATACTTTGTTGACATCCATGGTAGGCCTCCTTTCTGAATAGAAACAGAGGAGGAATGGATGGGGGAGGGGCAAAAGATGGGGGAGGGAATGTGAGGAGAGGAGAGCAGGGAAACTGTAGTTCAGATATAAAATAAATGAATAAATTTAATTAATTAATAAAAATACCTAAGTCCTCAAAAAATTAAGAAATCATTTACAAGTGTCAGATTCAAATACTGTATTTTCTAAAGCTCTTAATTTGACATACTTGTCATCTTTAATATGAATAACATGCCTTCCATAATACTTTTTCAATTTTTTTTTTAGTATAGACAACTATATAGGGACAATAATGCTGAGTTTTAAGAGTCAACCTGACATAATTTAGAATAACCTGATGTCCCAGTTTCCTCCTCTGTTGCTGGAATAATCAAAAACAACTTGGTGATAGGCAGAAAGGGTACAGAGTTTATTTCATTTTACACTTTAAGGGAAAGCCAAGACAGGAACAGATAAAGAGCCCATGGTCAAACACTGATGACTGGCTTGTCTCCCTGGCTTGCTCATTTGGCTTTCTTTTACAACCCAGAACCACCTGCTCAGGGACAACACTGCCAATAGTAGGCTGAGACAAGTCAGCAGTGAGCCGCACCCTCTCATATCAATCATTAATCAAGAAAATGTCATCTTATGAAGCAGATTTTCTGTCAAATCAGATATCAGTTGCTTACTCCCAAAAACTTTGTGCCACAATTGCACTAGCATATCTTGCAGTCAGAACACTATTATTGTACATTAAAGGGTTGATGGTTGGTTGGGTATTTACGTTCATCCTTAGTATGCACAGTATCTTCCTGTACCAAAGACACTAGAGCACAGAGGTGAAGGTTCTAAGAAGGCGCCACAATGACTTCTCCAAGTTCAATGAGTTGTGTAGATATTGTCTTCAGCAATGGGCCCTTGTTATCAGTTTGTAAAGAAAACTCTTGGCAACTATCTGAGTTGTTTGTCTAGTGGCATCTGTGGAGTTGGATTTGTATATAGATAATGTTTAAATTTGGTACTATCATGAAATGTCTTATTTTCTCCGCCTATTATAATTGAAAATCCTACCGGATATAGTAATCTCTGTTGGCATCTATGGTCTCTTAGAATCTACAGAACATCAGTTCAGGCTCTTCTGGATTTTAGAGTCTGCATTGAGATGACAGATGTTACTCTAATAAGTCAGCCTTCAGATGCTGCTTAGTTTTTTTTCCCCTTGCAATTTTGATATTCTTTCTCTTTTTCTATACGTTTGCTGTTTTGATTATTATGTGCCAAAGAGACTTTCTTTTCTAGTCCAGTCTATTTGGTGTTCTGCATGCTTTTTGTACTTTGATAACTATCTCCTTCATTAGGTTAGGAATATTTTTTTCTATAATTTTGTTGAGAATATTTTCTGTGCCTTTGACCTAGGTTTCTTCTCCTTCCTCCATTCCTATTATTCTTAGATTTGTTCTTTTTGTGGTATCCCATATTTATTGCATGTATTGTGCCAGGACTTTCTTAGAGTTAACATTTTATTTGACCAAATTTTGATCATTTCCATTATCTTCAATGTCTCAGATTGTCTCTTCCATATCCTATATTCTGTTAGTGAGGCTTGCCTCTGAAATTCCTGTTCAGGCTTCTAAATTTTTTCATTTCCTTCAGTTTTCTATTGATTCTATTTACACTTTCAGGTCTTGAACTGTTTTATTCATTTTCTTCCACTGTTTGTGCTTTCATAGATTTCTTTAAGGGATTTGTTTATTTCCTCCTTAAGAACCTCTAGTATACTCATAAAGGCTATTTTAAGGCCTTTTTCTTGTGTTTCAGCTATGTTGCAATTCTCAGAGTCTGCTGGGGTAGGGTTACTAGCTCTAATGGAAACATCACCCTGGCTATTGTTATTGATTGTGTTTTTATACTGGCATGTAAGCATCTGGGTTTTAGAAGATTATAATTTTAGGTGCTGATATGTAGTCTTGTCTTTGTTGGGTGGGTATTTTTTCCTAGGTTTCTGTTGCCCTCTCTGGTTCTTAGGAGACTTTGGTGACTGTGTTGCTTGATAGAAAATTCTTCTGGGTAGGCTTGGGCACTGGAGGTTCAGGTGAAATGTGTTTCTAAGTGTTGGAAGCTGAGACTTAGGGATGAAGATGGGGATAGGCTAGGAATGAGAGGGCTGAGGGGGTCCCTAGAAGGCAGGAAAGTGGAGTGGTTCCACCAGGATATGCTTAGTTCCTTGGGAATGGGGACAGACAGCGAGGAAAAGTTACAGCTGATGGTCTGCTACAGAGCGTCAGACAACACAGAGGGACTGGACTTAGAGGAACAGAGGAAGAGGTGAAGATCTGCATTTAGCCCACCTGCTTTTCTAAGAGGAGTATCCTCCTGTTTCCCAGGAATGCCTGTTGGAGTTGGGGGCAGGGTTACATCAATGAATAGGGTAAAGGAAGTTTAGAGAGGAATATTTATGTGATCCACTGGGGAAGGTGGGGAAGGAGGTAGAGGGTGGGGAAGAAGGCTGCCACAGATAGTCTGCTATAGAGCTGGGGATAAGACTGGGTGACTGGTTTTGGAGGAGCTGAAGGAGAGGTGAAGATCTGCAGTTAGACTACCTGCTACCTTGGCCGGAGTGAGATCATGTTGACAACAATAGTTCGAGTGGGAAGACACACCCACAGAGAAGGAGATATTGGACTCAATGAGAAGGGAACTGTGAACTAAATACTAGCAAGCATGCATTCATTCATTACTCTCTGCTCTTAACTGTGAATATGAGGTGACACTCCTTCAAGTTCCCACTACCTAGGCTCCCTGTAATGATGGGTACAGTCTGGAACTGTGAGTCAAACAGTTCTCTTCCGCCCTGTGTTGCTCTTGTCACAGTGTAGGACCCAACCATGACAAGCTCAATACAGGCCTGAGTCTCAGTAATTTACTGAGGTACTACCTGGTTCCAATAAAGACCACAAAATAAGACTACCCAGGCACCATCCAGGAATGCAAATATTATCATAACATACCAAAGCAGTAATTAAGAGTAGCACTGGGGTTGGAGAGATGACTCAGTGTTTAAGAGCACTGGCCACTCTGGTCATTCTTAAAAGGACCCTGGTTCAATTCCAAGAATCAACATGGCAGTTCATAACTGTCTGTAACTCCAGTTCCTGAGGATGTGGCATCCTCACACAAACGTATATACAGTACTACACATTCATCTATAGAGAAAATGGGTTAATTATATTACTACTCGATATATTTTTTAACCTAAGCTTTGCAATATCATTAACATATCAATATGAAAGCATGGTTTCTGCCTTGGTTAAAACTGTAACATAAGTCCAACACAGCATTCACCAGAAGCTTGTTTGCAAGGAAGTCCTTTCTTCTTCCCTATTAGGTACAAAATATAATTCACCTAGTAGGTAAGAAAAATGTAATTAAGAAATCTCATTCATAACTCAAATGAGTCCTCCTAGTCACTTAAATCAGACAAAACCTAGAACACACAATGAAAGATGATGAACTAATATAACGAACATTAGCCCTAGGCAATAAAGGGAAAAATTCATGAAACAAAATACAACAAAATACAAATCAAGGGCCAGAAATGAGTAAGAAGGTGGCAAAATGAACTATCTGAGCAACTTCATTAGTATATGCTTATGTAAATAAATCTGCTAGGTGTAGTAGTAATGGTAAATAAATCTTTTAAATAAATTAAGGTCACTTAATAGATACAGTTTTAGATAAAACATTAAACTAGAAAGCAGTTGTTTTAGGATTTGGTATGGAATGTTAACAATAGCAAGAAAAAAGTTTATCATAAAAATTGTAGAAATACACTAATTAGTAAGGACAGTATAAGAAAATTTACTGTTTACCTGAGGTATTAACAAGACCATGGTGACACACAGCAAGCATACTAGCTTAGGTTTCTTTTCTCATAAAAACATTAATGCTATTACCGATTCCATCTCATTCTAATTACCTCCAGAAACACCAACTCCAAATATATTAACATCTGAATTGGGGAATTGAGAGTTCAGCACCTGAACTTTCTTGCCCTTGAATTCAGAGCATGCACCTCCACACCATGCCTTTAAGTGAAAGGTCCTCAGACAAAATTTAGTTTTAGCAAAAGCTACTACTAAATAAAAACCTAAAACATTTCTTATATTTACATTAAATTCCCAGTGTACATTTAAGTTATAAAATCCTAAGGGAGCGGGCCAGCGATCAGAATAAATTGGTAAGCATTTTTCAAGCATGCTTGAGGCCCTAGGTTCAATCACCAGCACCACATAAGCCTGGCATGGTAGCACGCACTTGTGGTTACAGCACTTGGAAGCGGGAAGCAGAAAGATCAGAAGGTCAAAGTCACCTCAGCTACAGAATAAGTTCAAGGAAAGAATGGTATTTACAGCACTCTGTCTAAATAAGTATAATAAAATCCCAACAGAGAATTTGATTCATTTTCACCCATAAAAGTAGTCAAGAATTTCATTTAATTTGTTTACCTTGGCATTTGGATAAACCTCAGACCTTGTAAAACCTAAGAATGTGTTCTCCCAGTTGTTCAGTAAGCCTCTATTTAATCACTTTGGAGAAAAACCATCTTTCCTGCTAAAAGATAAAATGTTATTTTCATGTGAAAAACTCAAAATATTAAAATACTCATATTATTTATTTAAAGTTGGGTGAGATAAAAGGCCAAGTTTTCAATGCTTCATTATTTCTTCAACAAGCTTATAGTAAAATTGACCATTGATAGATTGGGACCAAACCCAAAAAAAAAAAAAAAAAATCAGAGAAAAGAAGGTAACAGAAGTTCATAAAGCAGCTTCCCTGCCAAGTATTAATGTTCTCTTCCTTGAAATCATCCCTTTAAAGTGCCCTGCCCATACCACACTTTTTATCTTCATGCCTCAACCTCTCACAGTATACTGCATTAGTTGTATATAATTCTTTAATTTAACAAATAAAAAATTTAAATTTCTCATCTTAATCTATCATTACAAATAAAAGTTCTCCTTATGAGAGATCAGTGTAGAATGTGGACCTGAAAAATCCAGTAAGCTGACCAATGTAGCAGGCCTAGAATGTTCTGGACAACTGTGAAAGCAAAAACACATGTGCTTCAAACAACTGCACAGCCATTTTCTCACACTCTCAGTAGGCTGATAAGCTCTTCTCAAGCAACACTGGCTCAAATTTGCTCTTAAGTGATTAAGGGAAATGAAATAGGCCCTGAAAATATTATAAGCTAATCATTAGAATTTAAGGACTAATATTCATAGTCAGGAAAAAAAAACACTATGTAGTCATATTAAATAGCAGTTCTAACACCCAACTGATATCACTTATTACTATACAGTTCTAAACCAACAGAAACACAGGAGATGGTTGTTATCCTTTCTACAATTCACATAATAATTTTTACAAAATGCTTCTGTGATCAGTGCTAATAAAAAGCACAGACAATAATATGTGAATGTGCTCTGGAATAGTAACATCTTACATGACACTATACTGTTATTAATAATAGTCTTCACAGCATATATTGGCCTCAAGTGGAAAATATCCCATTTTTATGAATATATTCAATATTCACAGTTTATACTGTGAATTAAAAATGGATAAAAATTTCTTTGCCTGGAAATTTAATATAGATAAATATAAAAAACAAGAAGCAAACAATCAGAAACAGAAAACGTAAATGCTTAAATGTATAATGTACTATAATGACTTTCTGAATATTGAATACTAAGCCAAATAAACAGTTTTATGAATGAGTATTAAAATAAGTAGCAACAAAAATGCATGTAAATGTTTTCTGAAACAAGATTCAGCAAGCAAAACAAAACTCTTTAAATGCATGGCATTTGTCTTACCTAAAGGAAAAAAGTACTAACACTCAGTCACAAAAGAAAAAAGACAAAGAGTATCCAGAGAACATTACATGATGAGTCACTGTAAGGCTTTGCGACTTTGTTCATTATAAAATAACATTTTAAGTATGCTACTCAAATCCCAGTAGTTTTGTTATGAGAAGGCAGTAGAAGAAAATAAAGTAAAATGTTACGAAAACTCGAAAGGTCAAGGTACACTTCCTACCACTCTTCACAAAAACAATGCGGAACTATGAAGAACAGTGAGGAGAGGACCACTGGACCCAGCCTCATGCATGAGCTATGATAAGACTATTGATCAGGGTCTAGTACTGACCTAAATAGACAGTAACCAGCCTCCAGGATGACTCATATGAATGTCTGTGAACAGCACAACCTCACTTGTTTCTTTCTTTTCTGTAGGCTTTTCACATAAAACAGGCTTCTATTTTCTTGGAACATCTCTACTGAAACAGAATGGTCCTTAAATAATTAGAATTCAGTACATATATATGACTTTTAGAATAGAAAAATATCAGTTTTCTCACTATCTTTTGTTCTGTTTAGACCACTGATTTTAAACACGTTTTTTTGAGCAATTTTGTATTCATAGCAAAATTGACAGAAAAGGACACATTCTCTATCCCCAGAATGAACAGCTGCCCCCAATAGCAGCTGGACAGATTGGTACATTTATTACAACTGTGAATTTACATTGTTATGTCTTTATCACACAACAAGCAAGGTTTACCTTAGGATGACCTAATGTTATCTGATTGGTTCCTACATGGAGTAACATGAACTTGAGTTTCTTTTCTTCTTTACATCATAATTGTTTTTAGCACTGAAAAATATCATTGTCTATAACTAACACAGTATACTGAATACCTTATTGATGGATATCCTTATTCCTTACAATTTTGCCACTGAATTGTATAGCAAGAGGACCATTATCTTTGTGCATTTCCAATGCCCTGGCATCCCTGCTACTCTACATCCTGTCAGGTGTTCAATTTCAAACACACGGATGCAGCAGTATCTCACTATTGTTTTATTCAACTTTTACCTGATAACATGTGGTGTGGGACCATCTGTTCCCAACCTTATTTTTCGTCTACGTTTTCTTTGATTAGATGTACATTGAGGTCTTAGGCTGTTCTCTTGCCATGTTTTGAGGATGTGTTCCATGTTTTAGAGAACAGTCTTTTAGCGTCGGTATCTTCTGCAAGTACTTTCACCCAGTCTGTCACATGGTGATGTAGGAGGGTCATCTGTTTATGTGTTACTTTCATTGGTTAATAAAGAAACTGCCTTGGCCCCTTTTGATAGGCCAG
>LOEQ01008008.1:50268-62134 GCA_001685075.1 Bramus lutescens
AATGGGAGGAGGGGAGGAGGTGGAAATTTTTAATAAAAAAAAAGAAAAAAAAAGACTTCACAGATCTCAGTCTACTAGGAAAGTGTTATGGTTTAGATATGAAGCATCTCCCAGTAAGCTTAGAGTCCAAGGCTTCATTCCAGGCTGATTGCCCCTGGACTGTTGTGGGATATTTGTACACTGTATTGCTGTTGTTGGTGTAATAAAAAGTTGAATGGCCAATAGCTAGGCAGGAGATAGAGACAGGATTTCCAGGGAAAGAAAGGAAGAAGTGGGGAAATCTAGGCCCACAGGAGACCCCAGGAGACATGGAAAGGAAACAGGAGGTACAAGATAGAAGAGAGGTAATGCCATGCCAAGTGACAGAACACAGATCAATATAAATGGGTTAATTTAGGTTATAACACCGAGTTAGAAACAAGCCTAAGTTATACGTTGAGCTATCATAATCAAGAAGTCTCCATCCAAGTCATCATTTGGGAACTGGCTGAAAGGACAAAGAAAGACTTGTTACACTAGATTTCACTTAAAACAAGGTGCTTTTTTAAGTTCCTGCTATGATCAAAAGTTTCATCTTTAAATTCACCATTGAAGGAAATGTGGAAAAAAATAATTAAGTGGGTGCAAGGTACAAGTGAATGTATGACTCATAGTTCACAAAGTAAAATGATTTGGGGAAAAGGCACAGGAAGGAGAGAAGCAAATAATGGATTCTGAATGAAATGAAGACCTTTTGTGTCCAAGGACTGTCACCAGCTCTTTATTACTTGAGGATTAAGGGAATAGTGAATAAAGCTGCCTGCCAGACAGCTAAAAAGGTAAAAATAACATTATCTCTATGTGCACCTCACTTGAAAATTTTCAGAAATAACATTCATAAAATTAAACTTTCTATTAAAAGTTCCTGGAATATCAAACTGAGATCAGAACAGTGGAAATGTCAAAATAAAATAGGATGCAATTATTCCCAAGAACCTGAACAAAATGAAACAACAGTGTGGGTCAAGCTGTAGAATCACCTATGTTTGCTCCACTTAATTGTGAGCAAAGAAAGTATAGTAAAGATTTACTAGTGAAGTCGGTAGGGTTTCTTTTTGTTTCTTTTTCTTCAACATGGGTAAGTACAAAATAAATGTTAGTACTCCCAGGTGAGAACAGCAAACTGACAAAATGTGCTTCATTGTTGAAGTCCAGAAATCAATAAGAAGAAACTCACACATAGTCCCCATCGTATATTTTCACTTCTGTGTATGTGTGCATAAAATACAACATATGTATTTCAATAATTTAAGTATATTTAGAACTAATTCCTAGTCCCTTGGCTAAGATGATGCATAAGTTGTACTTTAACATGGATTTTTTATCTTTCCATTATCAGTCTGTATGGGAAATAAAATTTTTTCCTGATGAAGTTGTATGCAAGAGTATGTTTTACCCTTTGTGAATGTATTTAAGTCAAAATGTAAAATTATTTAGAGTTCCTACTATTTGACAGCATTCACTGAAATCCTTACATAAATGAACTCTTCTGAAAAGGCCAGAAAAAAATTGCTAATTATTTAATGCCTAGGGTAAGTAAAGGAATACTTTTACAATAAAATAAATATGCCCTGGTATTTGATCTTACTTAAGGAAATCTGTAGAAAAATAGTAAAGAATGCAAAGATTCTGTTTGTGCATGCACTGTCCAAGCTACACATAATTCTAGAATACTTGTTCTTAACCACGAAGCAACATGTCTCCCATATACTGGAAGAAGCAATGTGTGATTTTTCCTCCCACTTTATTATTGTTATTACTGAAAGAGCGTCTCACTACATAGAGCTGGCTGGCCTCAAACTCATAGAGATCTACCTGGTTCTACCTCCCAACCTATGGGATTAAAGGAATAAGTCAGTAGGTCCAGCCTTAGGAATGCTTTTAAAATGAAAGAACCCTTCTCCCCTTCCCCTCTCCTTCCACCATCCCCCCATACTCACAATATTTTCAGGAGATCTTGTCTGTTTCCCCTTCGGAAAGGGATTCATATATATTTCTCTTAGTGTGCTCCTTATTACCTAGCTTCTCTGGGATCGTTTACTATAGCCTTGTTTTTCTTCACTTTACAACTAATATCCACTTATGAGTGAGTACATACCATGTTTGTCTATCTGGATCTGGGTTACCTCACTCACGATGTTTTTTCTAGCTTCATCCATTTGCATGCAAAGGACTGATAGCAGGGGAACCTGCATAGAATCAAACTAGGTCCATTGAATGTGGCGGATAGTTGTGAGGCTTGGGCAGTCTATGGGAACATGGGTAGCGAGACCAGGATTTATCCCTAGTGCTTGAACTAGTGTCTTGGAGCACATTCTCTTCAGAGGGATACCTTGCTGAGCCTAGACATAGTGGGGAGGGCCTTGGTATTGCCTCAAAGTGAAGTGTCAGACTTTGTTGACTCTCCATGGGAGGCCTCACCCTTGTGGGAGGAGGGAGGGGTGGGAACAAGGATAGCTATGCAAAATGAAAAAAGATTGTACTAAAAAATTATTAAGAAAAAAGAAAAAAGAAAGAAAATGAAAGAACTAACTTAGATACATAAATATAGAGAGATATAGATAGTAAATTATCAGGTTATACTTTATTCTTTTTGAATATTATGTGTAACATGTATGTAATCTCCCTATATATTAACATATTTCATACGAAATTTCTTTTAACCCTGCCTACAAAACTATTAGTAAGATAGGGATGATGGTTAATTTCATGTATCAATATAATCAAGTCAAAGTGTCCAAAATGTGATCAAACATTAGTCTAGAAGTTTCTGTGAAGGTAGTTTTAGAAAAAAATAGAAATATTTGAACTGGTAGGCTCTAAGCAGAGCAAATAATTACCTTCCATAATATGGACAGAAAAAAAAACTTACTAGAACAAACAGAATGAGAAATTCTGCCATTCTTTTGTCCTCAAGAAATTACTTCCCTGGGTCTCCAGCCTGTCAACCACTCCTATAGATAAAGGACTCTATAACTTGTATATGTCAATTCAGTAAAATCTTTCCATCTCTCTCCCAGCCTCCATCTCTCCTTAGCACTCTCGCTTTCCCTACCACCCTCCTTCCCTCCCCTACTCCACATCCACATCCGCAGATAAACATACATCAGTCTTCCCTCATCTGCCATTTACTTTCTATAATTTCAGTCACACAGAGAAGTTTGTCCAGATGTCAATGATTCTAACTTTAAACTGCCCAGCCATGAAGTAGAATGAGAAGAATCTCATGCCAGCCTATTCTTCTCACCCCATCTAAGACAGTGAATCCACATTATACATGCTACCTACTGTCCATTGTTTATCATCTGCCTTCATTATCTGTGCTGCTTGTAATTAAGAAACCCTTCATGTACTACATAATGTCCTCTAAATTCGAGTACTGTGATACTGGAATTCAGACATGCCAAAATGAAGTCAAAAAGTAAATGAAGAGATAAAAAGTCATGACTTAATAAGGGAAGACGAAACATGATTGCTACAGTTGCTAAGATCTATAGTAAGAATTACTAGGCACAGGTATATACACACACACACACACACAGTTTGACATCATGTTTCCAAGCACACAAAGAGTCTTAGAACATATCCCTATGCAAAACAATGGTATTATTAGAGAGAGAGAGAGCACTCAAATAGTAGACATCTAATTTCTTGCCCAAGGGTTAATATGCTAGAAGCTTGTTCTCTGTTGTGGTAATGTTAAGAGGTCCTTGAATTTCAAACACTGTCCCTGCAGGAAGATTAGGGTCATTCTGGGTACTGCTCTCAGTAGGAAATGATACTTCTTACATGAGATTTGGAATAAACGAATATGATTGGTCTCTCTTCATGGTTCACCTTCCCATCTCACCATTAAGTCTCTCTCTCGTCCATGTGATATCCACAATTCCTTTCACTACCATGTGATACAGACAAGGAAGACTCCACTATAGCAATTGCCAATGTATATGGATTTTCAGCCTCCAAAACAGAGCTACACGTATCACTTTCCCTTACAATTCATCAAGCTTCAGGTGATTTATTACAGAAATAAAAGTGCATTCTCTCTCTCTTACTCTCTCTCTCTTTCTCTCAATTGGTTTAGAATCTCTGGAGAGTTCCACATGATACAGGTAGGTACTGGAAATGTAGAGCTAAGAAAATAGGAACAGGGATTCAGAAAGCGATCTTGTCTCTAATCACTCTTTAAAAAGATTATAAAAATCCTCAAGAAACTGTTGTGGAATTGAGTTTTCATACTCAACCTCTCAGCAAGTGTATATGACAGCTGTGATTTGGTAAAACTAAACAACTAAGGTAAATAATTTCTCAGATTCTAGCCTGCCAATCACTAAAGAATTCTATCTATGGGTATATATAAAAGAATTAAAATCATACATTTACGCAAAATCTTGTGTACAAATCTTCATAAAATGTGCAACAATGATATCCAGAAAATAGTAACTAACATACCAGATCCAAAGACAAATGGCTAGACAAAACACATTATACCCATATCATGGAGAAATCTACAGTAAAAATGAACAAAGCAGGGCTGTGGTTGTAGCTCAGTGAGAAAGCACTAACTAGTGTTTGTGACATTCTGGATTCGTTGCCCAAATGCATGCATACATACATACAAATGGATAAAAGTAAAAAAAAAATCACAACACTCTACAACATGGGTAAATCTTTAAAAAGCATTAAGTCAAAGAATGTAAGCACAAAACATACTTTAGGCCAATCCAAAATGACATAAAATAGCTTAGTGGTTTTCAAGGTCCAGAGAAAAGTAAACAAAAGACCAATTGCCAATGAATATGAGGCTTATCCATGTACTAAAAAGCTCCTGAACTAGAAGATAGGGATACTTACCAAGTACATCAATACACTAAATAACACCCAATTAAATACTTTTAAATAGTGACTTACAACCCAATAAAAAAAATGACAATGATTTCAAAAAACCAACTCACCTGCCCTTTTCGAGGTGTCAAGCATTGAATAACTTCATCCACCATTACTGGAATATGCAGTTTAGCCATGGCTTCAGAATCTTTCTCTGAAGATCTATGAACGTTCTTAGTGCCACACAGAGCTGTCTTTTCCTGAGATTCATATTCAGTATGCACTGCTGCTGAAGTGTGCATTGCTTGGGAACAGGCACCCAAATTAAATGCACTGGACTCCACCCAGCAGAAAAACAGTTCTTTGTACATTCTACAAAAACATGAATATCGAAGCATTCTGCAGATCAAAAAGTCTAGAAGAGAAAATTAAAATATAATGATTTGGGGCTTTTAATCTTTTTTATGCACTGGTATTTTGTTTGCATGAATGTCTATGTGAAGATGTCAGATTCCCTGGATGGGAAGTTACAGACAGTTGTGAGCTGCCATGTGGATGCTGGGAATTGAACCCATGTCCTCCTTAAAAGCAGCCAGGGCTCCTACCTGCTAAGTCACCTATCCAACCCAGTTTCTAATTTTTTTTAAAAGATACACTACTTGGGAGAAAGCTCATTAACGTAAAATGTTTAATGCACAAATAAAAAGTTTAAGACTCATCATCTAAGTAAGTAAAGGTGACTTCCTTCTTTACATGAAGCAAGAAACCCAAGTGAACACAAAACATAATTTAAATGTAATTTCTCACTGGGCACCATGACTATATCTACAATTCCAAACCTCAAGCACGAGGGGTGCTGGAGGACAACATGAACTGCAAAAAATAATTAACCAAGTAATTAAACAAATACAACTTTTGTAGTGGCTTTATGAACTCTAAAACAATCCATTTTTAACCCTCATCAATATGAAAATTGGTAACTCATTTTCTGAAATATAATTATTAATTAGTTCTAAATAGTAGATTCAAAACCTTAAAAATATTTATTTAAAAGTTAAACTTGGTTTATGGCCATAGCACCCAGGGCTCACCCAATCTTGTCTAAAAGTTAAGCTAGAGCAGGAAAGAGAATATAAATATTTTATTTGAGGTTTGGTTCACCTTTTATTTCCTGTTGTTTCTCTTATTGTTCTCAGTGCTAAATTAATACATTCAACTTAGCTTTGAGAGAAGCCTGGCACTGGAAATGAGTAAACATGGAGACCAGACAAAAAATACGATCACTGTGAAAATCTTGCAGATTTTCAAAAGGGTCTCTGACAAGACAGCCTCAGCACAACCTATACCCAGGAAGCACACATTGAGTCAAGCTACAGCTTAACGCTCAACAGGGCACATTTGGGTATTCATTTCTTCCCTCTTCCCTCCAATCCTGAAGATCAAGCCCAGTTTATCATACCACATAAACAATCAAACACTAAATACATTTTTATTATTTTTTTTTTAAAAAAACTGGGCTAGGTCTTGCTATGGAACCAGGATAATCTCAAACTTGATATCTGCCTCAGTTTCCCAAATACTACATAACACCTTAACATACTTTGAAATTTCATAGCTACTATTTTGGTTTGGTTTGTCTGGTGTGGGTATGTGGGGAAGGGGGGTATGTGTTCCTTGTTAGCTGGTGTTAGATATTGAACCAGGCAGGGCCTGTGTACACTAAGCTCCCTCTCTACCACTAGACTACAGCCCAGATCACAGTTTTGAGATATATACACCTTGTGGCCTAAAACCAAGCAAACAGATAACACAATCATTGAGATTCTCAAACTTTCCCATCTTCTGCAATTTGAAATTCTTCTAAATACAGAAGGAGAAAAGGATACTTACATTAGCATATTAACAGAAAAATATTTGAAAGCATTAGTGTTTTGACCAATTACCTTCAAAGAATGTTTATAATACTTCCATAGTAAACACCCAATTGGTACTTCTCTTCCTTCCTCATGGATTAAGAGTTATTTAAGAATAAGTCCTATGATTTCACATGCATAAAATCAAGTGAACAAAAAGTGCTTACCAAGTGTTTCAGTGGAGGGGAGAGGGAGAAAACACAGACCAGTGAATACATTCCAGATTTCACAAAGTAAATGTTTATCAATCTTGTCTGATTGCAACCACTAAATTTGCACTTTCAAATTACTTGAAGAACTATAAATGTCCTATATAAATGTCTCCCTTTCCTTTTGTAATAGAAAGTAAAATAATTCATATGTATTGACGAAAACAGAATGCAATACAAACGTATGTGCATATGTTAAGTAGATAGAGCATGAATAAGATGCTACCCTAAAGGTAACACATCAAATTTGCTTTAGAAATAATTCACTGAATTATGTGCCAATAAGAAATAGCGAAAATATGGAGGTACCAAAGAGACTAGAAATAAAACTCTAAAGTGAATTTCTAGTTCTGAAGGATCAACAAATTAACCAAATTGTTAGTCATTCTTTAAATTCTCCAGATAACTTTAAAAAGGCAAGCACAACTACCCTTTAATTCGATGGATCTTTTTACAAGATAATAACTAATGTTTATTCAGCACTAAGTGACAATAATTCTATGTAAAAACTATGTTCTACCTCATGTAATCTATCATAGTTCTTGGAGTTGAGTGTAGTTATTCCTATATTATAATTGAAGAAACTAAATTGCTTACCCCATATCCAGAGCTAGAACTGTAACTACAGTGCAAAGGATCTATCTTCAGAGCCTAAAATCTTTATCTTCAGTGTTATAAACATAACCCAATGCAACTATTTTAATGTACACATATAATTTAATGGTACACTATACTGACTATGTATATATATTAGCTCACAAATTATATTTTTAATGGAAAATGCCTCCTATATCTTGGCTTTGCTCTACTTGGTACTAATAGACCAACAAAAGGAACTCCATGCATCAGGCAAAAGAATGAAATCTGGAATATGTAAACAACCTATACTCTATGTCATAACAGTTTTAATAACTTATTTTTATCTTTGGGGGTTCAAATGAATACAGGTGCCAATAGAGACCAGAGGCATGGCATCCCCCAAAGCTAGAGCTATAGGCAGTGGTGGGTAGAATGATCTGGGGGCTGGGAACTGAACTCTGGTCTTCAACAGTACAAACACTTAATCACTGGGCCATGTCACCAGCCCCTTGTCCATATTTTAACTGTATTTTTTTACAGAAAGCACTGCTGTCAATAAAAAACTCAAAATAATGTGGAAATAAAGCAAATAAAAATGGATAAAAAATTGCATCAGCATTTTATTCCTTATTGTACTCAAATTTTATGCATTCATTTAATTATGTTCAAGGTAAAGCCAAGTTTTTTTTACTTATTTGTTTTTGAGACAGAATTTCTTTTGTTTTTTTTTCCTTTATAATTGATTTTATTCAGCTATACATTTTTCTCTGCTCCCCTCCCTTCCTTTCTCCTCCCTTTCTACCCTCTCATGGTCACCATGCTCCCAATTTATTGAGACAGAGTTTCTTTGCACCACCTTAGCTATCCTGAACTAGCACTGTAGACAAGGCTGGCCTTGAACTTACAGACCTCTGCCTACCTCTGCATCCCTCCCAAGTGCTGGGATTGAAGGGGTGAGCGACCACTGCTTCAAGTCTAATTTCTTTTTTCTTATTATGAACTAACTAGCTTGTAACCTAGGAAAACATGGAGAAGGGACTGCAAATGATTATTTGTAGCCTTGAGATTGTTTGTAGTATCCCACTTTGTTGGGATGGTGCTAAAAGTTATTGAGTACAAACTGTAAAGGAAATTCCATCTTCGTAGCCCCGTCTACCTACAAAAAAAAAAAAAAAGGAAAAGAAAAAAATAGATCCCTTTGCAACCTTGGAAGATTGTTTAATTTATTGCGAGTCAGTAAACCTGGCCTCTAAAGCAGATTGCCGTGTGTTGTAGGTAAATCTTTTCACTTTTCAACACCGGCAAAGTCATCTTAAGTTGTGGAGACCACAAAATTGACCAGGTTACTCTTTTAGATGTGGAAATACAAACTGATTACTATAAAAAGTACTTCCTTCGGGCTGCTAACCGTCACTATGATTAGTCTACCCTAAGAGAAAATGTTACAAATGTAATTTTAATGCTAAAAGCGCGACCAGCGGGCTGGCGGGAAGGCAGAGGAAAGTGGAGGAAAGGGGAGGAAGGCACCCTTTGTCATAGGATACCCGCCCTTCCTGGGCAATCTTCACAGTCAGGCTGACAAGCAGACCCCAGGCAGTTGGGGGAGGGGCTTCTACTTCCTTTGCTGGGTGGAGATAGGCTTCCCCAAACCCCTAAACCAAGAGCGAGCACCGTCTCCATCCCAGAACTAGCCAATCGCTGCCTTCTCACCTGAGGAAAGAAGAGTCCTCAGTCAGCCTGTAAGTTGGGCCAGCCGCGACACTAAGAAGCAGAAGAGCCTGGACTTGCATACACCTAGGTCGGGGGTGGGGGAAACTTGTCACGACGGACTGATGGGCTCCAATCCGTCGGGGCAACTGAGGTCTGTCTGACTTTCGTTCCGTTGCTCCCAGCACCTGCCAGGAGAAAGTGTTGAGGGTCAAAGGTTTCCAAGAGACTTTCCCAGGAAAATAAGATTTCACCATTGCCAAGTTTAAACACACCTTTAAGGATTTAAAAGCCAAATGTCCGTCGCAACTTTAAAAGTAACTTTCACTTTTCTCTTCGGTCGACTATAAAAGTATTTTAGTTTTGTAAAGGCTCCATATATCATCGCCAGTTTGTAACCAAAGATGGAAATTTCGATCTTCTTAGCCCTGCACATTTGGAAAGCTTTGGTTCTTCCCCCCACCCCTTTCATTTCGTTAAAAAGCAGGAGGTTCTCTTGTCCTGTTGTTACTTCTGCCAAACTCATGAGTTGCCAACTACACAATAATGGCATTGATTGTATTGACAAAAACGCTGATTTAATCAAATGCAAGATTCCTCAAGAGTACAGACTGCATAATTTGAACACTACTATAAAGCAAATGCAATGGGGAACTGAAATTAAGCTTATAGTGTCTGGATTAGGTGTGGCTACACCTGTATCACTAAGAAACCTATACAGTGTGGATGTAAAAAGCAAAAACTGAAACTTATGTGCCTTATTCATTAACCAATGTTATTTTGCAAGATGACAAGATAAACATTTTTGAACTAGATTAAAATATCATTTTATAGACACTTGACAAAAAAGTATTTTAAATACAAATAGCTGGATTTTGGTCTTACAAGACAAATACTATACTTCTCAGTTTTCTCGCAATAAAATCAAAACATGTCTCTTTCATACTGTTTTTGTTGTTGTTTTGTCTTGGCTTGATTTTTCAAGACAAGGTTTCTCTGTGTATCTCTGGCTGGCTGTCCTAGACCTCACTCTGTAGACCCAGCTGACCTCAAACACACAGAGATCTGCCTGCTTCTGTCTCCCTGCATGCTGGGATTGAAGGCATGGGCCACCACCGCCTGTCTCTTAGTCTGTTTTGAGACTAATGTGAAGTAATATGTAAGGAGTTAATAATATGCCTGGGACACCAAAGGCCAACTACTATAGGTTGAGGAGTTTTATTTTATTTTATTGGTTTTTAGAGACAGAGTTCTCTGTGTATCTTTAGAGCCTGTCCTAGAACTTGCTCTGTAGAACAGGTTAGCCTGGAACTCACAGAAATCCGCCAGTCTCTGCCTCCCGACTGTCAGGATTAAAAGTGTGTGCCACCATCACTAGGTGTGAAGGAGTATTTAAAATAAAATTAACTCTTCTCAAATTTATTGCCAAATCCAGTACAACACAAATGATGTCATTAGTTGGTACATTTAATTCAACCAGAAATAAGTAGTCACTTTATTGCTGGACTATCCAGGGCTCTGGAAAACTCATAGAACATGCATGATATATAGTTTGTATTGTTCCTGATTTTCTTCAATAGAAATAGGGACTCTCCATAATAATCTATGAGCATTCAACACAAAGTTCCACTAACAGTAGCCTGCACTGCTGGGTGTGATGGTGCACGCCTTTAATCCCAACATATGGGAGACAAAGGCAGGCAGATCTCTGAGTTCTGGGCCAGCCTTAGCTACATAGCAAGCTCCAGGCCAGCCAAGGCTATGTAGCAAGACCCTGTCTCAAAATATAAAATAGAGATATGAGAGACAGAAAGAGAGAGAGACAATGCACAATTTTACAGAAACAGCCACAATTTTACAGTGATATTCAATCAACTGGAATCTAACCTCCAGGAGGGCAGAGACATAGACATCTTCAAGTAATAATTGCTAAGTAAATGGACAGTCATATAAACAACAGCAATGAAATTAACATCAGAATACTATATTTATCTCAAGGGCTGAGGATGTCAATTCACTGATAGGGCCTAGCCACAATACAAATATAAAACACAAAATACCCTGCCAAATTAAAAATGAGTTATCTCACGAAAAATATTTCCCATGTTTCCATGCACTTTTCTTTCAAAAGTATATATTCAGAAATAATACAATCTGAAACAACATTCACCTGGTTGAATAATGTACTAAGCAAATATCATTAAGTGATTTTTTTTTTATTTTGTAATGTCGTCCTTGAACATGTAAAAAGCCATAAAACACCAAATATTTTCAGTCAGCCATAACGAGAACAGGCCAGGAAGCCCTGACAGGAAGGCTTACAACCTGGAGCCAGAGGTCTTGAACATATAATTAATACAGGTAGAGGCCCCATACCTTCCGTAGCATGAGACCTAATCCTTAGAAACCTGAGTAATCAGAAAGGAGAAAAAAAAAGAAGAAAATAACCCACGCCAACAGACTCCGCCTTCTGCCCCCAAGGAGAAACACTGCACCCCAGGCCACAAGACCCTACTCACTCCCAGGGTCTGCGACCAAACTAAGGCTCCCAGGTGGCTTCCCACCTGCACCTCCGCCCTAGCTCCGCCCACT
>LOEQ01008008.1:87250-109805 GCA_001685075.1 Bramus lutescens
TCTCTCTCTCTCTCTCTCTCTCTCTCTCTCTCTCTCTCTCTCTCTCTCTGTTAGTTGTATCTGAGGAGCTGTCCCTGTGTATATGTATGTGCACATAAGTGCAGGTGTCCAGGGAAGTCAGAAACATTGGATTCCTCTGGAGCACAGACGGTTGTTATCCATCCTAAATTTTGGTTTCCATACAACTTCAATAACATTTTTGTGTATTTTCTGAAAACAGTGGAAAAATATGCAATATTTTCTGGCTCTAAAAGTTTTGTAACGGCGGTATACAAAAAAGAATCATAAAAAGAAAATGCAATTTTTTTTATAAACAACAGTTGTAAAACTTCTCCTGTGACTATCCCAGGGAAGTGGTATGATATAAAATTCCCTGTGTCTCACCTAAAAAAATTAATGCAAATTTTGTTTTCTAGTTAATTTAGATGTTCTAAATGACTGGAAAATACCTACTACTCATTCTCTTAGGATTTACTTCTGTTTTTTTTTTTTTTAAAGATGCTACCTAGAAACACTTGATAATGATTATTTACTTTTCCTTAGTAAGCAGTAAACACCCAGTAAAATGTTTAGACCACAGAATTACAAATTTAACAGTATTCAACTCTGTCCTTGAATCAAAAAGATACAAAAACTAAGATATTGTCTTGGGGTATAACCTAAAGATAACTTATCAGTTCATTTATTGGCACTAGCATTGGTGTCATAGAGTACTGTGCAATCACAGTGTCCACGTGTGCTTCCTATGAAATATTCATCATCTTAACAAACTGCAGGGCAGTCAATATACTATGGTTTATCTTCAATCCCAGGAGAGTTTCATTAAGAACTACTGACATAAATTGGAAGTGCCTATACCACAGATCCTTACAGGTATTTCCAATGCCAAAGAACATTTATTTCTAAGTGCACAGACTTGGTTTTATTTTAAAGACTTTGTAATTAATTTTCTTACATAATTTTGCCTGTGTCAGATTTTTGATAAGACTGAAATATTGAGCCCAGTGTTCTGTTAGTTAGAAGTTGCAAAACTAGGTATTTCCTCAATTTTTCATAGGATTTATTCAGTTTTGAATCGTTGGCTTCTTGAGTCTAATAAACTCGTTTAGTTTCTTTATTTTGCCCTTTGGAGAAGGAAACCACACCCTCATTTCTAGGTTAGCCACACTGTTAACTTGGATGTTTTTGGTCCTGCCAGTGTCAGTCGACTTTTTGCCAAGCTGTAGGGGGTACCTAACCGTATGGTGTATTCTCACTATAATAATCTTTGAAGCTAAAACTGGTTCTCTCATTTTCCCTAGGGGGCCATGGACATACCATATGATAATGCCCCCTATTGCTTTTTCTTCACAGTAAGCCAACACCAAACAGCACATGATGCTCTGTTGCTAATAGGGCTGTGAGAATTGTCACAGTACAGATCCATGTTACCGTTCTTTGCGTTTTTGCTAAGGTTTAAGACTACATATGATAAAATGCAGCATCTTATCAGAGGCTTTGTGACACCTAAATATTTAAATAACATTTTCTTTGCAGGAGAAAGAAACCTACAATAGTAAAAATTAAAGTTGATATTCACTTCTAAACATTTCTGTGGTAGGAGAAAGTTGTTCTCACCTACCTACTATTTATCATTGAGTATAGTCTGAATGATATATGTTATTTAAGTAATCTGTATATTAGATAATGTAAATATAATTAAGTATAATGGTGTGTTTTATTTTTGGTAGATTTCAAGAAATTCTAAAATGCTTGTTCCAGAATCGAGATGGAATCAGGCAAGAGTATCTGAAGTTAGAAATGTTGCTTAGAGAAAATGAACTGAAGTCATTCTATCAACAACAGTGCCATAAGCAAATAGAGATGCTGTGCTCAGAAGACAAAGTAGAAAAGGTACTTCACCACTTCATGTCTCAACTTAAGAGAACATGAAAATCTAATTCCTGAAGTTTGATAAGCACCCATTTTTTACTCACCCATTCTGAAAAGTTTAGAAATACTGTGAGAATCAGAGGAAACTCTAAAAAGCAAACTTTTAGTTGCATTCGTTCCTCCTTTGAGTGCATGTGGGTCCTTAGGGACAGAAGCAGCCTGTGCAGTTAGGTGTAGGCGACACTTTCCAACTTAGCCCAAGAGGAGAGTTTCTGTCATTATTCAGAAAACCGTACTTTATCACTAATCTTGATAGGCACTTCTACAAGAGCCTAATAAAGATCTAACCAATTTTTAGTATTTTCTACTGTTGTTTTTTCGTACAGTGGTGAGCTACTCTCTACTACACAGACCACTCTTCACTGCCCTACCTTTGATTTGAACCACTAACAATGCACTGACTTAAAAATAAGAACCTTCAAATACAGCTAGAAAGGTCAGAGATCTACACCCCTTCATGCTATGAAAGGGCTGTATCAGGGAGGAAAGGGCAAGGGGTAAGAAAAAATTGTCTCATCTGAAGATTTATTAATGGTGTGCATTTCAAAATGGTTATGGTCCAAGCTTTAGCAAACTATATATTTTACTTAGAAAATGCCTAGAATTGACATATAACATGGCATCAAACCAGTGCTACCTCTGGAAAACCTAGCAAAAGTCATGCAAAACTACCCTAAGAAATAAACCTTACTCTATCTTTTACATTCACTGTAGGTAAGAGTCAGTAGACTTAACATATAAGACAGAAACCCTGAGAATTTAGACACCAGAGTAATCCAGTGAAAACTAAAAATGGAGTATTCAAAAAAGAATAGAAGACAAAAAAAACATTAAAGATAAAGATACTACCAATAAGGAATACCCAAAAGTGAGGGTCACAACATGAGGAAAGCAAATGTAATTTTCAGAAAATATTTATTCTTAAAAATCTCATATTATCATACAGTACTAGGCAATGCTTAGGCGGTATTCACTTAGTTGTCAGAAAACTCTGAAGTATTTAATAATCTCCTTTCTAAGCAAGGCCAAGGACATGTCATTTTGTCAAAAATAGTTTGCAACCATAGGTAGTTTAACCATGGTTTAAACTCTTGTAGGCTAGTGCTAGAACTTGTACTTTAGCTCTGCTTTTTTGCATGGTAAATACTACAGAATTCAGTATTTTGAAACTAGAAAACAGGTCTAAGAAATTAAAACCAAGTATAACATAGCTAACATGTGGACAAGATGTTCTTGACCCCAGCACTTGAACTGACTCCTCCACTTTCAGGATGTACCTTCCTTCCTCAGTGAAACCTACCTGGAAACATTCTGAGAACTATCCCAAATGCTTTTATCTTAGCTCAATGGTTCTCAACATATTGATCTCAACCCCTTTGGGAGTCAAACGACCCTTTCACAAGGGTCTCTTAAGACCATTTGAAAACACAGATATTTACATTACAGTTCATAACAGTAGCAAAATTACAGATATTAAGTAGCAACAAAATTAAATTTTGGTTTTAGGGTCACCATAACATGAGAGACTATATTAAAGGGGCACAGCACTAGAAAGGTTGAAAACCACTCACTGTTTTATGTTATTCTAAATCCTGTAAAATTGACAATCAAGACTGTCACACCTTAGTAGTAGTGGGCTTTGTTTGTTTATTTGGTTTTTTGTTGCTGTTCCTTTTGCTCAAAGCAATATTGACACCTAAAATTTCAGAATCATGCTTTCTATCTCAAGGCCTGTTGTTTTCTGAACATTTAGTTCAGTGAATGTATAAAGTTCTCTCAATCTCAATGGAGAAAGGTGCCACCTTTATGTCCGGAAGAGCAGTCACCATAAGGAATACATTTGATGAGCATTAGAAGTCAAATCAGAATTGTCCTTTTTGAATTTTCAGTTAGATCCATTGTCTTTACGTTCATAGAATACTTCTTTCCCACATTTCTGGAGTCACAATAACATTTGTAAATGTTAAGGCCATGTAGGTGTAATTTAGCCACTAACCACAAGCAAGGATAACCCCTTTAATTTCATTTTTGAGAAGATAAAATGACTGAAGACCCACTGAAATTGAGTTACCTGAGTTTTCACACTTTCTGAATAACAGAAGAAAGTCAGAATGCCACATTGCCCACTTCCTGCTCTATCACTCCCTAAGTTTCAAGTTTTGGATCCTTTTCTACCATTAAACTTGTCTAGTGCTTCAAAGACCTTTGTTTATTGCTAGACTTAGTGTATTAGAGATTGCGCGTGTAATTTACAGAAATGTTTGTTTTCTTATAGTTACAGTTCTATGAAGATAATTGTTTATTTTCCAAAACAAAAGACCGCTTGTGAGAGCAACAGCATTGTTTTACATCCTTCCAACAATATGCCTGTCTACACAGAAGTTGTATTCTCTTATCAGCTTCTATGATTTTCTGTAGTGACTTTACACCTCTGTTAGCTCCTGGAAAACTCTTACCCTGAAGTACCATTAGGAATTTAAAAGGCTGGCTAGAGAGGTGGCTCTGTGGTTAAGAGCATTTGTTACTCTTCAAAAAGACCTGGGTTCAGTTTATAACACCCATAGGGTGCCTGACAACCATCTGTAACTCCAGTTCTTGTTGATCTTATGGCCTTCTCTGACCTCTGTCCACACCTGGACTGCACATCGTGTATGTTCTTACATCTAAGCGTACACATTCAAATAAATCAGTCATTTTATAAATTTTTAAAGGATTGAAAATTATTTAGATCTAGTAAATCCCCTGCAAGGACCCAGGCATCTTCACATGAAAACTGCAGGTGCCCATAAGTTCTCCGAAGTTAAAGACCCCTGCAGTGTAGCATTTGTTGTGTTAGCCTTTGTATTCTATCCATCCTCTTTTGGGAGAAGATAAGGATTTTGTTTGTTTAAGCAGCTGTTTTGTTTTGCTAAGGTCTTGCCATGAGAAAAAAAAATCATTCATCATGATTAGAGAAATGGCAATAAAGAACTCAGAACCTTGATGAGAATGACTTTGCTTATCAATCACTATCCCTGTCATTTGACTCTAGCCTTCTGTGAGTCTGTCTTTCCTTGAGCATTTTGTTTTTCCATGAAAGGAAGTTAAATGATATGTATAGATATCTAGAATCTGTCTGTGGCTTAATAGCAACCTCACTGGCTTAACGCCAAATATTTACAAGCTATTATCATCCACCAAAATGAAAACACTCTTATTTGTTTATGTTATCTACCTGAAAATATTAATAATTAGTAATTTTTAGAAATGCTAAAAATAATGATTTATTACCTAAGGAGGACAGGGTCTTTGACCAAGTACGCACAGCTCTGCTCTATTTGTCAATGCCCGTGCTCTACTTCAGAACCAGCTACAAGTGTTCCTATCTCTGAGAACTGATTGTTTCAGGTATACCCATTGTATATGGCAATTATTTAGTTCAGTGTCCATTGGCAAATTACCAAGACCAAGCTATTCTAACCAATGGCTCCTGTGTTAGCATGCATAGCCTTTGGGCTAAAAAGATCAGAAGACCTCTGACCAAAAATAGTCCTGAAGATGTAAAATTTCAAAGACATTTAGAGTATACATTGTGGTATTCAACCTGACCTTAGCCAATGTCAAGTTTTGATATGTACTCTGATTCTTTTTTTCTCTGTCATTTAGAGCAGGCAAAATAAATCAGCAGAACTGTTTTTTTTCTTCATATCTTTCAGATTGGAGACAAGAACAGAGTGCATGCTTTTTTTTTTTTTTCGAGTAAGGAAATCATGGAATTTATCTAACCTTATATGAACTTTACAAATGTATCATACAAAAAAAAGTTATAGCTTTCCATTTGACCACTGCTTTTCTTAAAGCCATAAACTCAAAGTGTAATTTTATTAAATGACTCACAACTGATTTGCTATTTTGCTATGATATTTTAATAGGGAAATGGCAGAAGGCCTTAACATATTGTACTATATCCATATAAGAAAATATGACTTTTTGAGTGTTATACACATCAAATATAAGAATTACATATATTATTAATTACATTGTTGTGTTTCAGGCCACTTGCAAACGAGATCACAGACTTGGAAAGTTGAAAACTGTTCGCTGTTTCCTCGAGAAAAAGAAGGAAGAGGTGTTGGAACAGTTTGATGAGAATACTAATTGGCTTCAGCGAGTGGAAAGTGAAATGAGGCTCTTAGGTCAAAATGGTGACATTCCAGAGGTATATGTATATATGTGCTCAGATTTAATCTTAAAGACTGAGCTCCTTAAATTTCTTGTGTTTCTTGTTGAGTAAATATCTTTCATATGACAACTGCTGCCCTGCTTCTCTGGGATTTAATTAATTCACTTTTCTATTTTAATGACTATCTCCTTAATTCACTAATTACCTTATTGGTTTGTGGTTTTTGCTTTCAGAACGGTCAATTTAATTTTAAGTGTTTTTTAAGTAAATGTCCTATATGAAGTAACTCTTAAGTTAGAATTAAGCAAGTGTGTTAAACTGGTTGAGGCTGCATCATCTAGGCCTCTTAAACTTTTCCACTTACAACCTTTTTTTACCTGAGTAAGTTTTTTGTGATCTTGAATATATAAGTATGTAATAGATTTGCAGATCAAGAGTTTACACATTATAATTAAAGCATAAGTTCTTTTGTGAGTGAGAGGTTGTCTGTCTGTCTGTGTGTTTATCATTTATTAAAGACAAAATCAAATTTAATACTGATGAAGTAAATGGTCTTGTTAATAGGGCAACTTTTCAGAATTCATCAGGGTTTTTTTTTAATCATCTGGAATAGTGAGAATGTTACCTTTTTATAATGGATAGTACAATGTGGCAGAGGTTTACTTAAGGCCATTTTAGAAATGATTGGAAATTATTTCATGATCACAGCAAACCAAAAGTCATTTACTGATGTTTTATTAAATTCAATCAACATCTCAAATAGTGGCTGGTAAAAATCAAACATAACATAGTACAATCCAAAGATACAGAAATTGGATACTTTAGTTGCTGAGGAACAATTCTTTATTTTCTCTAAGTAAGCCATTGTGTTTCTGTAGAATCAAAATCTTTGTATGTACAATAAAAACAGTACAATTCTTATATTCACTAGTCTTGAATTAGAGTGTTTTCAGGCAGCTTTCATTGACATTAATCAGTGCAGAGTGCTACGTATTAAGTGCCAGTTTTACAGTGAAGTTGTGATTTAGTATGAGGGTATGCAGCCTGAAACACATCTCCTGTTTACTTGTTTGATGTTGAATTAACTTGTGATCCTTGTGTATTCATAATCTTTTACTGTGGCTCTATATTCTCAGTGCCCATATTCAGGTACATGCCTCAGTATGGGAGTGCACCCACGAGTTAAGAAGCTGGGAAGTGAATAATTATGTTTTAAACTTATATATTCATTTAAAAATTAGCTAAAGTATTTGTATTTTTAGCATATTGCTTGCCTTTTTCAATGTTGTAATGTTTATAAAGTTAAAATCATTTGAATTACTTGTAGCAAATTTAGTTTGTTAATATGTTTACACATAATCTTTCAGATAACCTAGAATCTTTGTTTGTTGAGAGGTCTGTGTAGCCTTGGCTGGCTTGGAACTCAGTATTAAGCCCAGGCTAGCCTTGAGTTCGTGAAGATCTGCCTTTGTCTCTCCAGGTCTGATGTTAGTGGTGTACCCCCAGTCTGCCTATCCCAAAACACTTCTAGCAGTACTTTTGTACACCAGACTATGAGCCATTACGTTTTAGTCCTTTATGTATTTTATTATAAATAGCACATGAAAGATAACACTTTCTAGTTCTACCACCTAACTCCTTGTTCTATTTTTGTAAGATGTTTCACAGCTGAAACAATTATCTAGTCATAAGCACTTCTTGTATAAACAAAATGTGAGCTGACTTTACAGAGGGACTTACCCAAGGTCCTGCAACTCATGACAAACATTACTTTTTTTAAATTTGAAATGAGTGCTGATTTCATTTATATATATATATACATTTAAATACATATATATTTATATATATATATATACACGTGTGTGTGTGTATTTCATTATCTACTTTTTAATCGTATGTCTTTATCCAGCAGTACCACAGTTGTGATTCAGACTACCACTTCTCCACTCCTGTTTTCATACTGCAACACTTAGCCTTTCTGATGACTGACCAAACCTGGCACAATCTGGCACCCTGTTTTTCTAAAGTTTACTATGCCCTCCCGTTGTACTCTCCACTTCAGTGTTTAGCTGACTTGTACTTGTGGTCTTCTCTTCAGATGTGGTCATTGGTATACTGAGACAAGAACACACTAAAATTACAGTCTTGCTTTTCCTAAGGCCATCTACCCAGGATCTGTAATGGATTGGGTGGAAGAGTGGTTGCAGAGAATAAAAGCTAAGGAAGAGCTGGGTTTTATGGTTTGTTTGTTTGTTTGTTGTATTAGGAAGGCATTTGGGATTCTTTGGAAAACATGTTTACACACTTACTTGATGTTCTAACTGAAAAACTATAAGGAGATCAAGTAAGATGAATCAGTTCAGCTCTTCCACGTTAGTCAAGTAAACTGATCTCCCTAAAGGCCATGTATTTAGCTCGAGTTGACATTTGTTTCAAGACTGAGCATATCCCTGAAATTCAAATGACTCATAGGTCAATCCTCTAGACATATCCTGGTTCCATATAAAGTGTTTTAATCCAAAATACATGATATATTTCTTGAAGTATAAAGGTGAATTATGTAAATGAATTGTGCTGGCTAGTTTTTTGTCAGCTTGATGCAAACTAAAGTCATTTTAAAAGACAAAACCTCAGTTGAGAAACTACCCCCACCAGATCACCTTTGGGCAAACCTACGGTATATTTTCTTGAATCTCAAAGTAATATTTCTTTGTCGGAGCTCCTAGTTAACACTGGTATGGGACGTATTTTATATGTAACAAGCTTGGTAAAGAAGCTATATTTCTTTGTCATTAGTAAAACATTAACTCTTTATGTATTCTTATGGTCTTGAACATAATAAATTTGATAATAATTAAAAGAACCCCAACCCCCCCATCTAAATCTGTACTTTAGACAATCCATGTTCAACTGTAGACTAGAAAGGAGTGCGAAAAATTGAAGTGGAATACTAATTTTTTCCTATAACTCTAGGCATTGCTTTGTTGTTTAGTAGATTGTAGCTTACCAATCCAAATATCCCCAGAAATACATTTTATTACACAATTAAAGATGCTAAAACTGTTGGGGAATTTTTTTCTTTCATATCTCTCCATATCCTCTGAGCTGATCCTTTTTTTGTATTTAGGATTTAGTGAATTTCAGAAAAAAAGAATAATTTATAAGTGGTAAATTAGAGGGCACCTGGCCCTAAACAGAAGAGTATTGGGAAAACTGAAATATTCAAGAGACTTTTTTATTCTTTCTCTAAGATGAAGTTTGTAAGAAGAGTATAAGAGATGAGAGAGAGAATTGTGCAGCATGCAACTAAACACTGACCTGTATACAGAAGTAACTGATCATAGTCCATCCTCGGATGAACCTTACCTTCTAGTAGAAATGCAACTGCACAGTGAATAAGTAGCGTTCTTATTCGTCAGTGCTTTCTCAGTGTTGGAAGATGGAGATTGTCCATCCTTAAATGTAGTGCTCAAGGAATGCCTCTTTTAGTAGTAGCATTTAAGTAAAGACTTCTGGCACAACTGTTTTTTCACAATATTGTGAACAAATTAGATCAACAGAGAAGCTATTGTCATAGTATGCCTTTTTTCCAGGTGCCTAACATTTATTTTTCTGAAGAAATTTAAATTCCTACCTTGCTGTTAAGTTCTAGACTATCTAGTTTTATGTTCGGGTTGACACAAACTAAACTCATTTAGACAACAAAATTATCTAAAATTTTCAGCATGTTTTTTACAACTTTAAAAAAACTTGGTTTCCACATGAAATAAGTTATATTAAAATTAGACTAATTCTTTTAAAAATCTACAATACATTTTTCATTGTTTTTCCTAGGTACTCAGTAAAGATCTTCATTGTCACCACTTTCGGCTCCAGACTAGAGACCTGAAAACACAAATGGGATACATGAAGGCTCTGGCTTGTCTCCAAGAGCAGCAGCACAGTCAGACTGAGGCGTAAGTACATGGCATTGGACAGTCTACCAATCTTAGTGCTACAGGAAATCAAAATTTATCTGAGAAGGGATTCATTCATTTGAATTGTTGGTCAGTATCAGAAAACACACAGGCAGAAACATTGAAAGAATGTGAAGGATATGGTTCTTTCCTAATAACTAATTATTTATAGTACTTTGTAGTTTTTCAATGAATTTTCTTTTTTAAGATTTTGGATTTTGTGCTAAAAAATTAAAACTGCTATTAACACCAATTAGATTAGATAATTTTTGGTTATTAGTAATTCCAGAATGATTTTTTGGGGGGAGGGGCTTGTTTGCCTTCTCAATCATCTGCCTTCTGCACTCATCCCTCATCCCAGCCTTCAGATGAAGTCTGGGTCCCATATACAGTGCCCAATAGCCGAGTCTGATATCATCACCTGCAGCTTGCCTACCTGTTTGTTTGGACCAGGAGACATAGCCTGTTTGCCAGCCCATCCTTCTGTAGTCACATGACACATGAAGCCACAGAAAAATCCATGGACTCAGATCTCATTACTATTACTAGCTTTTAAGGAGCATCGGGTATCTCAATTACTTTATAATCTTTATTATTTAAATAATTTTCTTTAACAGTCTCACACATGTCCAAAATTCATGATGACCATTCCACCATCTGCTCCTTCTCCCATCTCAATGCTGTCTTCTTTCCCTTCTTCCCTATGAATCACCTTTTCACCTTCCTGTCTTTTTCTGTTTTCTTTCTTTTTGTTTTGTTTTTGGTGTATGTGTTTGTTTGTTTTTCTCTTTTATTTGGTTTGGTTTGGTTTGGTGACCTAGCAAGTTTAACCAGACCCACCTATATGATTATCAGTTTGCAGCTATCCATTGAAGTCTCCTGGGCTCAGGAATGGGAATACAACTGAAGACAGTGGTTCACCTTTTCCCAGCTTCTATGTTTTCATCAGTAATTCGACAGTAACCTATAGTGCACCTTGAGCCCTTCTCCCTTCCTCAGTTGATTTTTGACATGGCCAGTCTTGTGTGTGCCTAATGTTGGTCACCACTGTTAAACATTCATGATTGCTGTGGCTGCATCAAATCTAGAGGATGGTATTTGTAGCACTTGACTCTATCTTCCAGCTCTGAGATGCTTTCAGGCTCTTCTTTCATATTGATCGTTGAGCCTTGGAAAGGGTGGTGTAAATGCCTTTTTTAGGGCTGAGCCCTCAGCCATCACTTTTTCTCAGCATCTTTGCTGGCTGTGAGTCTCCAGATTCATTATTGTTCAAAGAAGAGACTTCTCTGATTAAGGTTAATAGTAGTGCTTTTTTTCTTCTTTCTCTTTTTTGCATGGGTATAAACATAGAAATTTTTAAACAGTTAGATGTAATCAGTTTATTCAACAATACTGAGTTACCCACTTGGCCTTTGACTTCCCCTGGCATAGGTGTTAACCAGGCTTCAGTCACAAGCATGAATTCAGTCCCATGGATTGTGCTTCAAATCTAGTCAGTTGCTTACCCTTTTTTTAATAATAGTTTTTTCATTTATTTTACATACCCATCCCTCCTCTCCCCATGCCCCGTCCAACCCCACCTTCTACTTTTGCACAAGTTGCGCCACATCTTGTCCACAAAATTGATGGGGTTTTGCTTTGGTTTTTGTGGGTTCACAGCTGATAAAACCACTGATACCTTTCTCCCTCTACAATGTTAATAGCATACTCCAACACTTACATCCCAGCAAATAAAAAAAAAATCTAAAAGAAATAGAGGATTTTCTGCATACATATGAGCTTTCAAAATGAAGCAAAAATGAAATAAATAATTCAAACAGCAATAACAGTGAATCAGCTATAAAAAGTCTCTCAAATAAAAATCTCCCAGGACCAAGTGGTTTTACTACAGATCCTATCAGAGCTTCAAAGAACTAATACCAGTGCAATGCAAAATGTTCTATAAATGGAAAAGGAATGAAAGCTTCCAACTGTATTACCCTGGTAACAAAACCCAGAAAAGTACACACGTGTTACACACTGTTATGATGAATACAGATGCAAAACTACTTGATGTAATACTGACATGCTGAACTTAAAAATCACATCAGAAAGATTATTTATCATGATCAAGTTAGCTTCATTTCAGAGATTCAGGATTTCTGCATATATAAATCACAAAAATGGGCAGAAATCACAGGATTATCTTCAGAGACACAGAAAAGGCCTTTGACAAAATCCTATGTCCTTTCATAGCATAAATACAAAGAGACTAAAGATGCACAGAGCACGCCTTAGCACAATAAAGTCTCTGTTTCACAGACCTGTAGCCAGCATTGGACTAAATGGAAGAAAGCTCACATCATTCTCGCTAAGATTAGAAATAAGACAAGGGAGCCCAGTATTTTCACTTACACTAATTACAGTGCTTGAAACCTGAGCTAGGACATTAAAACAGGATGGAGTGCCAGGTGGTGGTGATGTACAACTGCAATCCTAGCACTTGGGAGGCAGAGGCAGGCAAACCTCTGAGTTCAAGGCCAGCCTGGTCTACATAGTGAGTTCCAAGACAGCAGAACCGTTTCACAGAAATCCCTTGTCTGGGGAAAGGGGGGTTGACACAGGAGTGGGGATGATTAAAAATAAGTCAAAGTTTCCCTACTTGAAGATGATACGATTCTATAATTAAGAGAACTTAATGGCTTCACTAAAACCTCTTACAACTGTACAATGCTTTGCAAATACTGGGGTGCAAAATGAACATGGTGATTCCGCAACTCCAGTGGCAGATTTACTCAACCAGCAATCAGGGAAACAGTCCCATTCACAATAACATTAAACAATAAATAAATAAATGCCTGGGAGTAAACCTAACTATGCAAACAAAAGAACTCTACAATGAAAAATTTTAAAACACTGCAGAGAATAAAAATAGCACCCTTGTTTGTTAACTGGAAGATATAATTCTGTGAAAATGGCCAGAGTGTTTCCATTTTTATGTGTTCTTATAGTCACTGTACAACTCACTAATAGAATTTGTTATCAATTTTTTAACTATGATTTTCCTTAAAAATGTGGATTAATCTCTTGTCATCTTTTATAAATCAGTTACAGTTTGTTAGGTAGGCATTGCTTTGAGGTTATATAAAAATGTGAGGTCCATGTCTCTACAGGCTTTCATTCAAAAATCCCAATTGCATTCCACGGGTATTCTCAAATTACCTGGGATTAATTTTTCTATGCTTTTGATTTAAAGTAAGCTATTTTCAAGATGAAGAAAAACAATATTTTATAAATGGGGGTCCACAGTCATCACAGCAAATCACCGTCACTTGCTATCAAGTGGCATGTGGGAGCTTAGGTTTTCAGAAACACGGTTGTTTATTTTAACCCAACTGTACTCTTATATAAGTCACAGATTGAGATGCCTTAATAAACTTTACCTTAATAATGAAATAATGGGATAAAATTTATTCCAACTGATTTTAACAACTGATTTAACAATTTATTCCAAATCATCTCCAAAGCAATGTGACATTGTATAACGTGAATAAGTTTTTGACTCAGTCTTGAATTTTGCTTATTTTAGCAATAGACCCTTGTAAAAACTGTGTAGCATTGCTAAGCCTTAGATTTCTCATTCATAAAAATAAATTATTATATAAACATAACATGGTACTTGAGTTCTTAAAACTTTTTTTAGGTTTAATTTTTTACTAGTGTTCATGAGATTCATACAGTTATACTCAAAGTTATGAGTTAGTTTAGCAAAATAAAACCAGCAAAATGGAAAGGTGTATGGATAGTTCGGAAGAGATTAGACAAATAAAATTTCAAGAATCATGCTAAGTGCCAGACATGGTGGCATTTGCCTTTAACTCTAGCATGTAGAAGCAGACGCAGGATTCCTGTAAATTTGCAAACCCCCTGGTCTGTGTAGTAATAGTGAGATTCTAACTTCAGAAAGGAGGAATCTTGTATAGTGAGACACAGTATATGCTTAATTTCAGCAAAAAGCTATGACATCATATCACATTGGAAATTGGGTTCTGTCGGTGCCTCTGGGTTTTATTGGGGTGATTTATGTGACAGATAAAAATGTCAGACTTTCCAAAGGAAAGTAGGCAATCCCAGTAATGTCTGTTGCTTAAACACACATTTTAAGTATAGTGAAACACTTGTCATTTCAATCTGGAAACTATGAAATATTCCTAACATCAAAAGCAAAGCTTTCATAGCACTTTCAAACCTAGTAATCTTACTCTGCACAATACAGTTGCCGAAAGTACAGGGATGTAAGTCTGTCCTGCTGTAGCTGACCTCCTCTCCTCAGATCCCTAGTCCCTTTCCAACACTCGCTGCTCAAACTTGTTCACTTTTTATCATCGTGTATTCCGTATACCATAGTGTCCATAAGTTTGATATTGATGCAATGCCTATCAAGAAGCCATAGGTGAGTCGTGATCAAAAGTGGCAGAGAGAACTTGAGGACTTGTAAGATGGCAGTGTTCCAGTCAGGTATAACCTCAGGGTTACACAGACGCTACTGAGACTACTAATGGAGCCTGTTTTCCTGATTCCCATCCAGGATTCTCTTTATACTGAATGTATTAAGTATATGTTGAGCTTTTTGGGTGAAATCACAGTTTTTACAAAGCAAATTTGAATTATGAAAAGATTTTAATATTGATGTTTACATGGATGCTAAGGGAAAGAGGGACAGAGATAGTCTTAGGAAAGGACAGTTTGACCTCACCTATACTGGTTCAGGCTTCACTAGAGAATTTGCCAAGTAATATTATGAAAGACAGCATTTTAATGATATTATAATATTTTGCCTGTTGTGCAAAAGAACAGTAATAGTGTCTTTACAACTTTGTGTTTCTTTCTTTTTTCTTGTCTTCTTCTCTTTGTAGAGTATTGAATGCTTTACTTCCAGCCTTAAGGAAAAAGTATTGCATGACGAAAGAAACTGATCTGTCAAAGGCTGCTTTTGATTCTGACTTCGAAGATATTGAGCGTTTGGTGGAGAGGAAGAAGGTGGTGGTTTGGGCTGACCAAACCACGGAACATTCAAACCAAAGTAATCTTCCAGGGATTTCCCTACTTATGACCTTCCCACAGCTTGGACCCATTCAGTCTATTCCTTGTTGTAAGTACAACTTTTTATTTTAGTTAGTGGTAGCATTATTTCTGAGGAGACTATTTGTATTCCATTCTACAGAACAGTTGATTTCTTTTCAGTAGATTTAGTTATTTGATGACCACTATCAAAGAAACTAGCTTCTAAGTAATTTTAATTAACAAGAATCTCCCAGGCCCTACAATCATGTATATACTGATGTTCTGAATAACTAGCAGTCTCATTTAATTCTCATTCTTGTTTAAATTCAACTTCAACTAAAATCCAAAACTTATAATAAATAATATTATATTCTATAATCTAACCTTAAAATCAATACTATAGAATTTAGTATTTTTCTTTTGACATATTAGTTTTCTCTCATTTTTCTAACAAATTGTGCCTAAGATATTTTCATTACAAAACTAGCCTAAAATCTAAAATGACACTTTTTAGCAATGTAGAATAACAAGCAGAATGTCCTGTTGTTGAGATAACCAATATTACCAATTTGGTCATCTTTATATGCTCTCTCTCACTTGCACATTCTGCCTTCCCTTGAGCTCTCTGGGTGGGTTTGTTACACAAATATGTTTTTATTGGGTAAGCCTAGATATTTGTTAGGTTCCACATGAATGCTAGCACATTACATTTGGTCTGCAAGTTTTCTCGGTTCCTGAGTTTTCTGTAAACAGTTTTAAGTATACCTACATCAGAAATTTACCTCATTTGAGAGCCTACAAAATAAATTTGCAGTAATTTAATCAGTATTCTGTTGAATAGTGCCTTAGAGATTATGCCTGTGTGTGTTACTCAGAATTTGCATTGTTCTAACCAGATACCTGAGAAAGGTTTTATTTTGATCAAAGATTTTGCAAAAGATTCAGTCCATGGTCACGTGTGCAGACCATGCTATGAGCATGAGCATATTGTGGAGGAGTTGGCAGACAGGGAGCAGAAAATAGGGGGTGGGGCACTGGGGTCCAGGTATAACCTTGTAATTTATGCCCTCACCTCTTCCTGTGATGTCCAACCTCCAAAAGTTTCTAAAACCTCCCAAAATGGCACCTACTGCTGGTTTAACACATGTGCCTGCGTGAGATATTTTATATTCAAACCATAGCTGTGTGTATTTGAGTCTGTGCTTTCCTAGAAATTGATTTACTAGATTAGAAAACAAAAATAATTTTTTCAGTATAAGTACTTTGAAAATTTTGAGTCCCCAAAAGTATAAGTTTCTTGTGTAGATACCTAAAATCCCAGATGCCTCAAAACTGAAACTGAGAACCAATATGACAATCAGAAGTTTTGGATTTTGGTTCAATTTGTATCTTCAAGTTACATATGTCTAAACAAATATCCCAAATTAAAATATTTTTTTTCAATTATTGTCTCTGGTGTTTAGTATAAAGGATATAATACCTGTACCTAGTACTTATTAACTAAATAAACTTCATGTTTAATCTTTCTGTAAACCAGAACAGTAACACATGTTTGCATCATTTATTATATGTCTTTGGGTGTTTGTTGAGTTGGTCAGGGTTTTTATTGTTATTTGGAATTTTAAGCGGAATTTGTTTCTTTCCTTTTTTTGAAGATAAAAAAAACTTAATTGTCTTTTTTAATTTATTTATTCTTATTTTATATACATTGGTGTTTTGCTTGCATGTGTGTCTGAGGGAAGGTGTTGGATTCCCCTGGAACTGGATTTACAGACAGTTGTGAGCTGCCATGTGGTTGCTGGGAATTGAATCCTGGTCTTCCGGAAGAGCAGCCATCTCTCCAGCCCCAGGAATTTGTTTCTTATACATTCTTGACTATATAATTCATACTGTCCTGCAACTTGAAGCCAAAGCTAGCCTCAAACTTGAAATCCTCCTGCCTCTGCATCCTGAGTGTTGGATTATGAGTTTATACCACTACACACAGTGCTTTATCAAATCTTTAGACGTTCTGCATTTTTACATGGATGTAGTCCATTGTGGAGAACTGTCTAGTGACCTGGCATCCTGAAGCTTTGTTACCTCTCACTCCCAAGTCCTCCCATTGTCACTTCCTCGGGCAATGCTAAAATGTCTCTTTTGGTTATCAACTTGATATACCTTGGAAGAGGGACTCATTACCAAGAAACAGCATCTATCAGATTGACCTATGAATATGTCTGTAAGGGCATTTTCTTGATTTCTAATTGATGGAGGAGGGCCCAGCCCACGGTAGGTTGTTTAATAAATCTGACTGAACAGAAGTAGTGAGCAAGCCAATAATCAGTGTCCATCTATGAGTTCTGTTTCGGGTCTTGTATCCAGGTTCCTGTCTTAAGCTCTTGTCCTGACTTTGATAGATGGTGGACTTTATATACTGTAGGCTAAAGTAAACCCTTTCTCCCTAAGCTGCTTTGCACGGGAACAGAAACCAGATTTCAACAGCTAGCAAATAGCCTTAAAGAAAAATTAGCTTTAATTTTAGACATGACCATCCTAAGCTTCCAGCTTCTCGTTTTACATGCGGCTCTCAACAGTTTTGTTAACAATTCGGTGCTTTCAAACTGATGTTTTCACTTCGTACAGATTTTTAGTTGTCTTCAGAAGAAAGATTTGTTTGGATTAGCTATACCTATTTTACTAGCAGAAGTTGAAAAACATTTACATGCCATGTATTGTTCAGATTCTTTTTCCACTTGTAGCTTTTCCCAGGTCCTCTCTACCTCACTACCCTTACAGCTCATGTTCTATCTCTCTGAATGCACTCAGTCTTGCCTGATCTCAGGAGCTAAGCAGAACCAGGCCTTGTTAGTATTTGGGTGGGAGCTCTCTACTTTTTTTTGGTTTTTCGAGACAGGGTTATATTAAAGTGACAGGAATTAGATATATTATTTGAAAATCTCTCCCCATTTCATTCTCTCCTCTTCTCACTCTTGAATATGTGAATATACATTTATTATCATTTTTATTTTAATGAAGCATTATTATCATTAGAATTTACCAAGGTGACATATTTGGAAAGCAGCACTTAGAGTGTATATTCATCTCCTGCACTTGCCTCTTTCTTTATAATGAGTTCAAGATATTGGAAAGGAAGCGGGGTCTTAACACAAAGACTGAGAACTACCAACTACCTGCTATTAAAGGTTATTATTCCTTATTTTAAACCCCATATCTCAGTTACAATGTACTTGCACAGACTATATTTGTCAGCAATGAAATAAAACTTTTTTCTGTGAATTACCTACTAATCATTTCAGTAAAATGTTTATTAACAGGCACCTATGTATGAGAATATTTGTTTATTCATCAATAATACTTAATTACTGGATATAAAGTAATTAAGAAATATTTATATACTTAGGAATATGCACGTAGACATACACACAGAGACACAATAACAATTAGAAATATGGAGAACATGAATTTGAAGAGAACAGGGGCAGTACATGGGAGCATTTGGGAATAGGAAAGGAAAGGGAGAGATATAATTGTCTCAAATATATATTTTAAAAGGAAAAAGTACATCACAGTGAAAAATAAGCTCCTTCTTCATTGAACTGACCCACTGATAAGGAAAGAGAATCTACTTCAATTAACAGAATTTAGAAGTAGATTGCAGATAATTTTCTGTTTTTACAAGCATAATAAGGGTAGTTTTCACTGATAAATTTTAAGGATCTAACAGGTACAGCCGGAGTATCTAGACTGTTGTACAAGTAAGGGAAATAAGCCATGCTAAATCATAACTTGGAAATTTGTCTGAGTTGTTCCAAGAAAGGCAAGCATGAAACACAACTCTTGACAAAGGAAGGTAAATGCTAGAATCAGATTAAAGAGAAAGCAGATCACACAGGGTTATTATTAAGAGTTACTCTTATTCTGCATGACATGGGTATGTATAGCATGATCTGAGTGTAAATGGTGGGCTTGGCTGTGTGCTATGAGTTGGGTAGCTACAATGTTGAGAATATGTTATGATAAGGAAAGTCTGGATGGTTAGGAGACTATTATACTATCAAGTAAAGACGAAGTTGCCTCAATTACTGAGACAATAGTATGGCCCAAAAGATTTTTAAACTTGACATCTAAAAGAATGTGTTCATGTTAAAGGGGTTGGAAAAGACATCACCTGGAATAGGTTTTCAGAGACAAAATAGTTTTTATATATGTAGAAGTTTAGTATGGTTCTAGTTAAATTTGCCTTAAGGTGTATCCAAAATGGAAATGTCCTTGTAGGCAGTTAAGAATAAGAAATTCTTGAGAGAGTTATGATTAAATCTAGCTTTGATGATTGATAACATTTACATAGTATTTAAAGCTGTTGGACTGGTTGCAAAAACTATGGGATATTAGGTCTTTCGTATATTTTATCCATTGCCTTTAACTTTGAGGTGTTGTGGTATCCTTTTGGGTGCTAAAATTTTACTTAAATTTTTTTCCTCAATGCTCTTGCAATCATTTCCCATCCATAAATTGTGTAGATGTTTGTAGGTACCTTTGTTTTACATATATTAAGTGTAGGCACATGTGATTTTTATTATTGAAATCTCTACGCCTTAGAGTAGGTAACTGGGTTTTTTTGGTTGTTGTTGTTGTTTATTTTTATGTGCACATTTGTCTGAGGGTATCATCCCCTGAAACTAGAGTTGTAGATATTTGTGAACTGCCATATGCTGGGAATTAAAACTCAGATCCTCTGAAAGAGCAGCCCTTACTCTTAACCACTGAGCATCTCTCCAGCCCTGGTAGCTGTTTTTCTATTGTTTTGTTGTAGAGTTTATTTATAGTAATTCTAGTTCCTCTTTGTCATTCATTGTTTTGAAATGGCTTTTGTTGTAACACCTAGAAGCTGAATGTTAAACTAATTATTTTTCAATTCCAAGTAAAAACTCTGTTTCAAAATTCATAGCTTAGTCTTTGTTCTTTTTTACTACCAGATTTTCTCTGTTTGCCCATATCCTCAGCAGCTTGAGCATTTTCTTCATTTCTCTCCATTTTTTATTAAAGATATCCTTAGGGCTTGTTTGTTTGTTTGTTTGTTTGTTTGTTTGTTTGTTTGTTTGTTTGTTGAGACAGGGCATCACTGACTGTAAGCTTTGCCTGGCCTTATATTCAGAGGCCCACTTGGCTGTTCATCCTGACTGCTGGGATTAGGTGCATGCGCTACCACGCATAACTATCTGTAGATATTTTATATTTTTATTATGCAGGCTACTCTTAACATTTTTGCTCTGTATTAATAAACATTTCTTATTCAGGAAAAAATAATTTCTTTCATTGTTAAAATATCAGTACTGTGCCAATATCGGTACTTTAGGGCTAGATCTGTAACTTTAAATCTCTAAGTTTGTATGTCTATAGAGTGAAGTGTACACCTATCTTGGGTCTTAAAAACAGAAAGCTCACTCACAGAGAACTGAGCGTACTGACGGGCAAGGTTTATTTATGGAATTGATAAAATTTTGACATTAAATGAAAAGTCAAGACTTCCTCATTACCCATCTGGAAACTCACAGTTTGTATTATTTCTGTCTCTAACCTTTCTCTCTGGTTTGTTTTCTTTTTTCCTCTGTCTGTGCTTTGATCTTAAAGCACAATAAACGGAAAAACACTAGTAGAAGCCAGTCTCTCACAGTACAGATGCTCTTAGTGAATGCAGCCTTCCTCTGTCGGCTCAGATCTCCCCTACAAGAGTTTGCCTACAAGGAAATATGTAAAAAATACAAAATCTTTATAATCTTCAAATGACAAATGGATGGGAGCAGAAATATTTATCGTTAAATCTTCCATATTTTTCCCACTTTTAGTCATTACCAATAAGCAGAAGTTATATTCAGGGCCCTAAATACATTGCATTTGCCTCTTGCTCTCCAAGTACATTATGACAGTGTTTACTAATTCACATATAACCATAAATATGTCTGTAAAGATCCTTTGCCTTGTTTATTTATTTTTTTTTACATCTTAAATATGCACAGGTGCTGTGAGAATAAAACCGAGTAGAAATCATGTTTTCTACTATTTTACACAGAGGGAAAGGTCAAAGGGTTTTGGTTGACTTAGCTCTTAACTAATGTATTTTCATAAACCAATGTAATAATTCTTAAGTATGTGTAAAATTATATTTGTAATATTTTGTTTATAATTGATATCTACTTTATAGAAGTTAGTAATATATGGCCACAATGGTATTGCTTCTTTGATAGCACCTTAACTTTTATTTGTGTGAGTGTTTTGTTTTGTTTTCAGCACTATTTTAACCCAGGGCCCTGAATATAGTAGGTAATTATGTTACCACTTACAAACCTCCACAGGTCCCCTTGTTTCTTTGTTTCTTGCTTTTGGGAATGGTCGGTATTAATTGTCCATCTGTTGTTGGAACATTTTTGAGATAGGATGTCCCAGTAAGTTGCCCAAACTGCCATTGCACTCACAGGGTAGCCCAGGGAAGCCCTCAGATTTCTGTGTTAGTTCCCATTTGGCTAATTAACTGTGTACCACTGTGCATGGGTACATACATATCTCTTAAAATTTTTAATTTATTTACCTGTGTGACTAGCTTCCATGAATTTTTTGAGTCGTCGATCTGAGGAAAAGAATCGAGGTATATGATTAGTACAATAATTGAATCAATTATTTGTAGCCAGAAGTATTCATAGAAATGCATATATTACACTTTGATTTCCCTCTAGAACTTTGCCCTCTAGTTTTTTATTTTGCTTTGGTTCCCCGAATACCTTCTCTTACATGCATTAGCAGAGGTGCTAGCAAAGGAAGAATCTTTGCCATCATTTTGTACCAAATATCAATTAGAGCTAATCTTATTCATCAATGTCTCCCTGTCACATACAGCCAGCTTTTTAGCCTATGACTCATGTTTGCTAACTACTGCATTCTGCTTTATAGTAACGTACAGCTCTATACTAAATCTCTTAACATTTGCAATTGTAAGCTTATGATAAATCTGTTCCTCTAGGTAAGATCACTCAGAACATGTAATTTGGCACATCAAACAATGACCCAGAAGGCCTGCCCAATTTTTAAGAGAAGGGTTTTAAACTCGTTAGTGACAAATGATCGTGTCTCCTTATTTAAAGGAACCACCTGTGAACTATTTCAGTAAACTGAAAAATAAAATTTATTGCCCCTCTGCATAAGAAACCATATGAATTGACAGTATTTGTGTATTAAGTATTTAATAAAGAGAAAGCGAAAAGAATGTTCTTTGTTTCTTAATGCAATTTATTTTAGAACATTCTGAGAAACTTTGATGCAAGGAATGAGTAATTGTGGTGATGTATAAATTGGTTCTCATTTTTCTAATCTCTCCTGTAAGTCTAATCCACATCTACCACCAAACTCTCTTGCAGTAAAGTACAGAGATCCTAAGGAGCCTTTGTCGCCAAGCCACAGGCAGCCA
>LOEQ01008009.1:0-18364 GCA_001685075.1 Bramus lutescens
AGGAACCCTGACTGATCTCTGGATTGGAGAACGAGGGGGAGGGGAAGTGGGGGGGAATGGGAGGGAAATGGGAGGAGAGGAGAAGGTGGAAATTTTTAATAAAAAATAAATAAATAAAAATAAAAAATAAAACCCTGATACAATTTTTGCTTTTTGTATTACTATAAAACTATTTTAATGCATTATTTCTTTTAAGAGAAATCAATATGAAATTCATTTGGAAATCTGCTTCCTAACTCCCATTATGCTGAAAGAGACCCTGAAGCTGCTGGGAAAGAATTGTCATCAACATATTTACCCAGCTGAAGACCCTATAGGCACCCCTATGGACAGTGCAGTCAAGATAAACCCACTAGTGCAATTGAGGTAACCTACTGCTTCCTAACTGGATTTGATACACATCCACAAGAAGGATTCATTTCTGTGCCTGTTTCCAAGTCAGGTCGAAGATGTTGTATATCCTAGAAACTCCTTATATCTTAGATATGGTGTGCTCCTCAAACTACTCCCTACATATTTACTGCAAATTAGTGATGCTGCTATCTTTGGTCAGAGAAGGTTCTGTCTGCACAGGGAAGCCATAAGTGAGGGAGCTTATGTCTTGTAATTTGGGTGAAATGAGTGATAGTGGAATGCTCAGCCATAAAGTATACTTTGCTATCACTCCCAAGAAAAAGATATGGGGACACTGTGGAAGAAGGGGTAGAAGGATTATAAGATCTGAGGAAAGGAGTTTGGAATGATATTGAGAGAACTCCCACTGTTGAAAATGACATGGCTGTCACCATTAAGCTCATGATATCTGTGATTACCTCCACATGATCTGCACAAGTTTGGACCTGCCTTTGAAGTTACTCAAAGAGAGGACATTGAAAGTTACTCAACAAAAGAAATAACAAAAGTTTAAAGATAATTTCTGACTCATTCATTTCATATTGTATGTGTTGATTAAAACATTAACTTGTGTCTTCTGAAGCTTCACAATTCTCATGTGTCAACCAAAACCAAACCACCAAGAACTACAGTGCCAAGAACTTTCAAGAATATGAAATACAGAAAATACCTGCCCTTCAAAAGCAGTAATTAAAGTAAGTTCATAACGTGTATTCCCAGAGGGATGTGTGCAAATTTAAATTTTTTTACTAGAAGATTCATGCATACAGACATGTTGTTTCATGGATTAAAACTTTAAAATCTCAGTCTTTGGGGCTTTCAGTGTGATCAGCAAAGTATGGCCCTCAATCAGCTGCAGAGAATGTGGGGTGAAAGGATTAGATTGCCTCTGACAAGCTCCTTCTTGAATTGTAGTGCAAACTAAAATGATGAAGAAAGGAGGCATCTTTGAAATTATGAAAAAACTAACCAATGATGGCTCCACATGACTCCCTAAGGCAGCAGACAAATAGTAAATTCTACAACTTCTTATATAGAAAAATGTAAATTGTTCCTGCATGAAGTAATTATTTGGTCCTCAATTGGCAAGTGCACATTGAAATTTATGATTTTTATTTCTAACGTTGTATCTATTTAACACAAATGTTACAACCATGTCAGAATTGTTCCTAATTTGTGTATGCATTATATAAATCTTATACAACACAGTGTTCATGAATATCTTTCTGTATAGCTCATGCAATGTACAAAATGATCTACAAGTAAATACTAAATTTGATTGCTTGCTTGAATTTTGCAGATAATCCATGAATCATAGAAAAAATCCCTTGTGTTTAGTAACTGTGTAAATCATACTCAAATTCCATTTACTATTCTGTAGCTAAACCTACAAATGAATCCTCAACTATTTCACACCCCCCTGAATTTGTTAAGAAAAATATCAAAGCTGTCACTCCTTGATCAATTTTGAAAAAGACACACCTCCTTGTGATACACTCCTGTTGCTGTCATAAAACATCCTAAAAATGTTATGTGACAGAGAACCTACACTATCTGTGATTATATGGATAGAGGTTTAGTGTGTGTCGGCTCTCTCTCTCTCTCTGAGAGAGAGAAAGAGAAAGAGAGAGAGAGAGAGAGAGACTTTGTGTGTGTGTGTGTGTGTAAAATCTACTGAATCCATTTAATTTTGTTTGTAAGTATACATGTACAAGTCTGTTCACTTGGCAATGCATGATCTATATGGGAGCTCATCCCTGAAGGAAACTAATTCTTCCTATTTCAGCAAGTATAATTATAACTCTTCATCAAGGCATGAAACCCTGTGGAATTTCCCATCACCCACTCTAGCATGTCAACTTGTGGTGCCATCAAGCTCCTCTTACTCAGGCAGTCTTACTGTTGATAGCTCATGGGTGCACTTGCTTTGTCATAGCTAGGCTATGCTAGCAGGGGGCTTTCTGGCATTCTGGCTCTTTCAGTCTTTATCTTCTCTTCCATAATTTTGCCTGAGCTATAAAATAAGAAGTTGCCTTTTACATGTATATGAAATGGAACTGGGCACTCTGTCATCACCTCTTCTCTCCATTTGGCCAGTAGCGGATTTAAAAAAAAAATCTCTTCCTACTGCGAAAGCAAAAATGAGAATTGAATCATGAATTTGAGATGGTGAAGCTTGAAATGAGCCAGAGGCAATGCTGAGGCAGATTCAGGACCCCTTATGAAGTTCTCAAACAGAAAGGAAGCTACAAATGTTCTATAAAATAAGCAAAAAGTACACAAGTGAAGGAATGAGTATAGTCCATCATTGGAGCAAAGCCGCAGAGGCTGGAGCTTGAGAGCGCTGCTCACTGCCTACATTATATCCACAGCCAGGAGGAGAATGAATGAGTATGCACTGCCTGTTGGCTTCCTTAGATTCAGCCAGTCCCCTCAAGCCCTAGACATTCCAGGGATGCCAAGAGTTGAGATGTCCATCGGTAATCAAGATAATGCTCCACAGACATGTTCATGGGTCAGTCTGATACATGGATCACCTCAATAGATGATTTGTTCCAGATGATTCTAGACTTCTGCAAACTAATAGTTAAAGCTAACTAACATGCTCACTTTCATTTTTTTAAAACTGATTATTTGAAATATGCTTGCTCTCTTCTGTTCATGGTATAAATCAAAAATTTTATGCAGATGGAGTCTTTGTAGTAGAATAATTATAACTATCAGAAAGAAGGGACTAACCTTCATTCATGCATTTGGTATTTATTTTTCCCATCGTAGGTAACTTTTAAATAATTATTTTTTGTCTTAAAATTTCTACATTTTTGTTTTGCATGATAACAGATTCATTTCCCATACCTATAATTCATTGCGTAAATGAAGAATATATACACCCGCATGCATGAACAGATACTTTTTGTGGTGGATTCCTCTGAAAAAGTCAATGATATGATGAGGACTATGAATCACAGCATGTGTATGACCCTTTAATTTTAACATAACATGCTCTCTGTAGGTTATCTTTAGGGACAAAACCACGCATAGGTCCTTATCCAAAATATATCAGAACAAGATAGAATCATGACATAAAAAATAAGGATAAAATAATAAAGTTAAGTTGTATGAGGACAAAGGTGACAGGATATGCAGAAATGTATCAAACCATATCATAGGCACTTCATACAACTGTCAATGCAAAGTTTTATTTCTTTATGAAAAACTCCTTCCATTATAGTAGTACAAAAAAAGTGCAGTGATTATTTGCTAACTTAAGTTCAGCTTTATGTAATGATCTTGTGCCCCCCCAAAGCAAATGAACTCCATGGAAATAAAGCATATGTGCATATGAAAGATTCTGTTCTGCCTGGTCCCACAGCAGTTCAGTCACCCAAAACATACATATGCTTATATTAATTATAAACTGTTTGGCCTATTAATTCAGATAATTATTAACTAGCTCTTAGAATTTAAATTAACCCATAGTTCTTGGCAAAGTTTAGCCACATGACTTGGTACCTTTTCTCAGTGCAGAATTCTCATCTACCTCTCCCTGCACCTGGATGGTAACTGATTCTCTCCTTTCCTCTTCCCAGAATTACCTTGCTCTCATTACCCCACCTATACTTCCTTCCTGGTTACTGGTAAATCAGCATTTTATTAAACTAATATGATTGACAAAACTTTACAGTGTACAAGAGCATTATCTTAACATATTCTAAGTTTTTAAAATTTTTATTTTATATAAAATCTACAAGTAGAAATTTTTTCTATATGTAATATTTCTTATTATGAGCATCAAAACTTTATATTAATTTTAATTTATAGAATATGTACATATTTGATGTTATAATGTGATAAAACATTATTTTATAAGCTACAAGGGGATTTTTTTCTTACAATTCTAAAAACCAAGTTACAAACAGAACACCAATGTTGAATGTTGTTGCAAGGAGGGCCGCTTGTTGGTTTCTGGCTGCTCAACCCCTAAATAAACATACAGAAACTATATAATTTAAAACATTGTTTGGCCCAGTAGCTCTAACTTCTTATTGGTTAACTCTTATATCTTAATTTAACCCATTTCCATTAGTCTGTGTATCACCACGTGGCTGTGGTTTACCAGTTAAAGTTCTGTCTCCAGCTGGGCTACATGGCTTGTCTCTGACTCCACCTTCTTCCTTCCAGAATTCAGTTTAGTGTTTCCCTGCCTAAGTTCTGCCCTATCAACAGGCCAAGACAGTTTCTTTATTCATTAAACAATAAAAGCAATACATAGACAGAAGGACCTCCCACACCAGGATGTTTCCTATCTCTAAGTCTAAAAGCTGTGACTACAATTGTCTATTACATACCACCTATATATCATACATGTATCTATAGCTTTTCTATCATCTTCACCTCTGTCACTTATTTGTAAATGCCTATGAATATTAATTTATCTTATTGCCTTCTTTTTCACTTCATGAATCTTTCTGGAGAGTAACATCATGCATTAGTTCACTTTTCAAGCATTACAAAATATATTCTGTACAATTGTCCTTTATTTTATTTATTCATTGCTAACTCTTTCATATTTGTCGCTTTGTCACCTACTAAGTCCTTTAGTTTAATGTGATTGCACTCAAATAATTGTCTGTTATCCATGATCATTGTGCTTTATTCAAGAAAATTTAGGTCCTTCATCTAGAGGAAGTTCTCATTGTTTGAATCCACAACCTTCTTTTCAAACCTGTTTCATTAGATTACTGCTGTTCTAAGAAAGCCACTTGCACAAAATTTTTCTATCTTTATTAAGTGTGGATAATATATACACCTGGTAAATGGGGTATATTCCTTTGATCTCTATTCCTACATCAAGACAATGGGAGGGCTGTCAGAGTCATCCTTATTTTATTTGTTTGTTTGTTTTGTTTTTTTGAAGATAGGGTTTCTCTGCAGCTTTGAAGCCTGTCCTGGAACTAGTTCTTGTAGACCAAGCTGGCCTCAGACTCACAGAGATCTGCCTGCCTCTGCCTAATAAGTGCTGGGATTAAAGGTGTGCTCTACAACCACCCGGCTGGGCTGACCACCTGAGTCGTAAATCGCCATGTGAAACTGGATGAGGCTTATGCTGTAACTAGAATACAGTTCAGTTTCTTTCATTATTTAACCAAAATTGCTACTCCTCAAATGGGAAAAATGCCATTGCGATGTCCATATCTATACAATAAAGGAAGTAAATAAGACAATCATGTGATCCCAGACACATCAATTAAAATTAAATTTTCATTCCAGTCTTAAAGTAGCCCTTACATAACAAAGACTTTGATGAAAAGAAAAGAAGCTTCCAGAAGGAATTAGGATGGAGTATTATTTGCCGATATCATACAAATGCAGTTACTTTTGTCTGAGGTTTTTTTTTCCCAGATAAGACTAATTATGTATTCTTATACAGGATGAAGGGGAGTCACTAGTGTTTTGAGAACTATCAATCATGGAATGTGTGTTCCATGTGGACCTAAAGCATCTTTCTAGTTTCCTGATAGATTGGAAATAACCTGGATGATAGATGTGGTAGTTTGAGTGATTTAAATGCTTGATCACCTAGGAGATACAAAATTGGAAAGACTTGGAAATGTGGCCTTATTGGTAGAACTCTGTCACTTGGAGGTGTGCTTTGAGAATTCCAAAACCCATGTCAAGCCTAAAGATTATTTCTTAGTTTATAGACAATGATGTAGTTCTCAGTTACTGCTATAACATCTGCCTGCATGCCACCATACTTCCTGATGACATTGAACTAAACCTCTGAAACTGTAGGCAAGCCCTAATCAAATGCTTTCTTTTATGAGTTACAATGATCATGGCGTCCCTTCACAGTAATAAAACACTGAACAAGAATATAGGCTAAATGAAATATTGGCTTTGATGAATGACACTGGTTGTTAATTGAACAGAATCTACAATCACTGAGGAGACAAATATTTGGACATATATCTTAGGAATTATATAGATTAGATTATTTGAGGTGGAAATTATCACCATAAATGTGAGTTGTATCATTGCCTAGGGAAAGTTCTGGACTGTAGAAAATTAAAAGTGATTAAATATCAGCATTCATTATTATTGATTACTTCACTATGGGCAAAATGTGACCAATTGCATCAAGCTCCCGGTGCCTTGATTTCCCTAGCGCAAAGTACTGGATCCAGTTTTTGTAAGTCGATATGAATTTGTACTTTTTTAGGTTTTTTTTGTCAAGGTATCAAAGAAGCAAGAACAAGTCCCAACAACTAATGTTATCCTCTGACCTCTCCATGTAGACAAACATTAATGAGTGACTAAACACATATAACAAATATTTTCTTCAATAAAAGAGCAAATCTTAATTTATAACTGTGACCTTCATGAAGAACATCTAAATGACTAATATGTTTTCTACTCAAGAGACTTTTTTAAATGACTGCATTATATTTTGATCTCAAAGAGTAGTTCTCATTCCAAATGCCTAAGAGGACATGGATCTATCATAAAGCATCCTTGACAAAAAAAGAAACATTTGGTTCATGAGAAACCAGAGTGTATATATTATCAAATGTTGTGCTGGTTTCTGCCACTCTCATTCTGTTAAACTGCTTTGCACATGTTCCATGCTTCCGATGACCCTACCCCATGACAGAGATCTAACTCTCTCCACAAGGTAAATTAAGAATATGGCTATGGTGTGCTTTTCCTTCATTACAATGCATTGCATTGCATTGATTTGACTTTTTTGGTTGTTTCTCTTTTCCCTTCCTATTTGGAATAAACTTTGCATCAACGCACATTGCTAACACTGTCTTAGGTTTCTCCACTGAACTACTCTTACTAGTACAAAATTAAACCTATTTCTTTTCTATTTAAGTAATGCTGATATTCAATCTTTGCCTTCTTACCTAATTTTCAATACCTTTTATTTGAGCTATACCTATGTGGAATAATCATATCCTATTTCTTAGTGTCAAGCAAGCAAACACACTGACCTTGATTCAAGTCTGCAGGTTTAAAATATGATAGACACCTCTTTTTCCAAGCAAAACATTTTCATCAGATGGTGTCCCATACTTACTACACATTATAGTCTTATATATTCATAAGGATCTGTTGTCTATAGCCAATGAGCAGCTCATGTACATATCTTAGGCTTCCCCAGGTTGGCATATTTGCTGTTTAAAGTACTCACTACATCAATACAATGTATTTCCCCACAGTCATTTGGAATGCCATACCTTTCCCAAATCTGTGTTTTGCCAAATGTCAATTATTTTTTTCAGCTCTCTATGTCTTTGCCTTTCCATAGGACTTACTCCTACACTATCTAGAACTATTATTATACCAGTCTTTTGCCTTCATTCTATTAAATTCACTGAAGCCAGGATGTACCCTTAAAATCACACTGTAATCTCTGCAAAACTTATCAGTCTTACAGACTATACAATTAATATTTTGTACTGAATAAAATTTAAAAAATGATTTAGGATAATATACTGGAATGGATCTTTTTAAAAAAAACTATTAAAATTGTTATAGCTTAGCTAAGAAAATCTTTATCTGAACCTATCAATGTGAGATTGATCACAGTAGGCCCAGTTCAAAATGTCTACAGAAAGTGTCCTGTGGATACTGCTGCTGTCAGAGATTAACATAATAGGCTATCCCCTTTTCTAGCTACACACCTACATCTTTCTACTCAACATTGTGTCATAAGTTCCTTAATGTGGATTTCCTCCCAGTAATCTATCAGGTAAACCACTTGACAATCCTATAATCCACTTTATGTATGTTTTTTAATTCTCTTTGTAGCTAGAATGAGGATCAAAACCACGAAGGCTCCTTTGGATACATGTTAGTAGTAGATAGTCTACTATTTCATGAAACTGTGAAATTCAACCTTCTAAAGGTGGTTAATTCGCAGGAAATCTGTGGAACAACCTCAGTTTTCTCCATTATAGTAGCTAAAGGAGACACCTTGACTTAAGGCTCTCTCTGCATTTGCTTTCTAATTTTGTCATTGCTGATAAGAACTTTAAATCTTTATCAAGCCTAGAGATTATCAATTCTTGACTACATCAATGGATCCAATGCCAAAGGAATCATGAAAGACCTCCAGACAGTATTACTTTGAAAGCCCAATAATTAATGGTTCTCTAGTTTCCTTGAAACTTAGATTTGGTAGAATTTGCATTGATGAAATGCATGCATGGCATTAATCCCCCATCACACTTGACACTTTATTATGTAAAAGATAGGACAGAAACTATTATCTCTTCCTTGTTAGTTCCTCTGTTGTCTTAATTAATAATCCAGACTTCATCTCTTTCTCTCAGCCCCAACTCTAACAGGTGCTCCAATGGAAACTACTAGCCACACGGTGGACAGAGAAGCAGGTAAGATATCTCCAGATCTTTATGTCTCCTTCCTCTCCTCTGAATATAATCATAATGTTTAACTCCAAACTTTTTAGCTAATCACCTGCTCTGGATTCCCCTTCCTCTCTGCCCCATCTTCAGCAGATCACCCAGATATTCTCCTATCACATTCTTTCTGCCAGTTTATCCTTTTAGCCCAGCCCTCTCCCTAACTGGATGGCTGTACATGGAAGAAAGCAAATACTTCCATACCTACCACCTTGTACAAGACTCAACCCCAAATAGATCAAAACACTCAACATAATATATAACATGAACCTAGGTGATGAGAAAGTGGGGAAATGCCTTGAACTCACTGTCACAAAAAAAGATTTTGTGAACATGGCACTATTACTATAGGCACAAAGATCTGAATTTAATAAATGGGACTTCATGAAAATGAAAAGCTTCTGCATGGGGAATATCACCAATGTTCTAATGAAGCAGTAGGCTGGAAAAGAATGGGCAACATTTTTTTTACCCACTATACATATTATATATGGTTAATATCCAAACTATATAAAAATTGAATGCCTCTTTTATTATGAAAACAAAAAACGAATTAAAAATGGAGCATAGACCTAAACAGAAAATTCTCAAAAGAGGAAATTCAAATGGTTGAGAAACAAAGAAACGTTCATCAAAAAACTTTGAGATTTCATCTTACACACATCAGAATGTCTAAGAAAAATAAAGTGATTGATAGCTCATGATGGCAAGAATGTGGATTAAAGGGAACATTCATCCATTCTGGTGAGAGTGCAGACATGTACAGCCACAATGGAAATAGGTGTGGCCATTCCTCAAAACTGGGAATAGATCTACTTCAAATGCAGCTGTATGACATTTAGGTATGTATTTGAAAGATGCACTTGTCCAACCATGTTCAATGATGCTTTATTGATAATAACCAGAAATTGGAAAAAGCTTGGGTGTTCCTCAACAAATGAATGAAGAAAATGTGATATGTTTACATAGTGAAATACTACTCAGTTGTTAATTGAAATGAAATAATAAAATTCAGAAATAAATTGTTCTAGAAAAAATTATCCTGAATGAGGTAACTTATACCTACAAAAACAAATATGGTATAGATTCACTTTTTATGTGGATATTAGCTGTTAAATCACTGATAAGCATGCCACAATTCATAGATTCACAGAGGATAGGCATAGAATATGAGTTTAAGACAAACTGAGCTTCCTAGAAGAGGGAGTTAGAATGAATAATTATTGATGGATGACAGGCAGCAGGACCAGAATGGCAGAATCAAACAGAGAGGGGAATGAGTAATTAGGAAAGGAACACAGTGAAAGAAAGCTAAAATTAAGGACTGTGTATAGTACAAAAACCTAATATGGCACAAACTTTCTAAAATATATACATATGTGAAGGAAATCTAAATGAATAACCAAATAATGGAGGACATAGAGCTCCAACTGTGGACACTTCTCATTACCAAAAGAAGATTCCAGTACCTGGAATGGATGACAGCTAATTGAATTATTGGCCAAACAGGTCCCATGAGAACCCACAAACCATCAAGGCTGTTTCCAAGGTTATAAGTTGCTCTCCACAAACTGTTGGCAAGTGTCTGTTCCTAAAGATAACACCTACGTTATTCACCGTAACACAGAGTAGTCAAAATGGTGCTATATGAGAGCCTTTACCCCTATGAGCAAGTATTCTTGGTACTAGAAAGTGTTATGCATGCTACAAAAGGAGAAGAGTAAATACTAATCCAGGTACAAACCCTTCAATATACATTGGTGTCCTGCATACATGATACATGAATACAATGTTGGCAAAAACCAACAAATATCATTTTTGACTTTAGACTCGTGTCTTCATAGAGTTCCATTGCTCTGTGAACCAGAACCTGAGACTAGATATCCCAAGGACCTAAAGATAACCGAATGCTGCTATTCTACTGCGAAGGCCTGAAAATGTGAGCCTATTTTCACATTGACCTAGGATCAGAGAATTGGAAATCACCTCTCTTCCTTCAAGATTATTGTGTTTCTACCTCAAACCAATGTCCCACCTAGATTTAGATCAGAGGGTTCTGTTCTCTCAAGGTTATTGTCAACAGGTGTAGCTAATATCCAGACCTTGTGTTTCAGGAATAGAGAAGTAGATATGATTCTGCTGCAAACAAAAGTCCAAGGATCTGACTAAGGGTCAAGATTTTTTTTTTATGAAGTTAACATTGGATTCCACCCAGGGAGTGGAACCAACAGAAGGCTATGGTCTAGGGTGTGAGCGTGACTTGATTTGTTCTAGCAACAGAATGTTTAACTATGCATGTAGCCTGTGAACTTCGATTGGTATGTTCATTTCCTTGTATCATGTTAATGTAGTTTTTTTGGCTTTCTCCTACCTTTTTGGGTCAGGAATATTTAAAGCAATTGGAAATTAAACGCTGGCAAATTTCAGTATTCACTGGTATTTCCTCCCAATACTGTCCTATATGTTTCTTTGTTTTATTATTTTCTTTTGCATCTTCATATTCTTTACTAATATTTTCTAAATTCCCATGCCTCTACCCTGGCAAGACGCATTTTTGTTAAGGCTAGTCCCTGATATTCTATTAAAGTAGTGTAGAAATAAATAAAATGACTCTTAATCACATTTTGGTATACTCATAGCCTAGGAAATTGCTAAGTCATCATCAGGGAAGCTTCCTCCTGAAATATATGGGAACAAATACATGAACCCACAGTCAGAAATAACTCAGAGAACTAGAGATCATGGAACATTGGGCCCCAATGGGGATGCCTCCATTTAATCCCTTCCATTGGGGCTTAGGGATACTTGAAGAAGAGGAGGAGTAAAGATTGTATTGCCAGAGGTAATAGAGGAAAACAAGGAAACAAAGTCTTCTAAAAAGAGTAAAACCAGTTCATATGAATTAACAGAGGCTATGGCAATGCATATAGGTCCTGTGTCTATACCAGATAGGATCCTATAGCTGAAAGGAGAAATGAGCACAAGGCCCCATCCCTAACCCAGAGGTTATCTCCAATTGATAAATCATTTGCAAATGACAATTTAATTTTCTCCACGTGAGTCTCACTGGATCAACAAACTATTTTTAATTTCTTTATTGAATCTTTGGGAATTTTATACCATGCACCCCAATTCTATTCACATCCAACCACCATACCCCCCCTCATCCCTGCTGCAACCCCATTAAAATAAAAAACAAAGCAAGCAAGCAAACAAAAGTAAGATCAACCTTCCTCCAATAAATCAAAACACAACAAAAACCACACCAGGGACATAAAAATCTCTGCTTCTCTTTCCTGCCTCTCCCTCACCTCTTATTCAATTCTGGTGTCTTTGGTGGTTTTGGTGTGTCTTATTGTATGTAGTATACCCCTTTGTCCCATCAGCTTGACTAGCAAATGTTCCTTGCAATGAGTCACCAGTCTTGTTGGTACACCATCCTCACTGGATCCTCACAGAGTGGTGCCTTCAAGGCTTGTAGATCTTGCAGGTATCATTCCACAGGACAAGTCCCTTCATGAACTCCAGCAGGTTCCAGATGGGGTATATGTCAGGGTGGGTTAACCCAAGGCCCAGCTGTGGTCTTGGGTGTTAACTAGGCAAGTCCAATGGAGCTCCTGGGGCCACTTGCCTCAGATGCTGGAGTGGCTGTGTGCCCAACAGTAGATGGCCAACAGAAAATGAATTCAATGTCATGTTTGAATGTTCTTTGTCTCATAATGTCATATAAAGTCTTTTTCTTTGTCAGTTTTTTAAAAAATCCTCTTTTCTTTCTCATTCTCTTTTATACCCTATGAGGCCTTCATGTATATATTAAATCTTCCAGATTTGTATTTTTGTGGGATTCTTGCATGTGCAGATGAACCTGTCTCTACATCTGTATCAGTTACTTGTGCCTTTTCTTGGACCTTTTTCTTTGTCTGCTTTTTTTATTTTGATGTGTTTGTATTTTGTTTATTTTATTTTATTAGTATTATTTAGATACCTATATGTTTTCTAAAGAGAGACTATACAGGGGGTGACTCTGAATGGGAGAGGAAGTGAGAGGAACTGAAGAAGTATAGGTAGGAGAAACTGTAATCAAGATATATTGTATAAAAAATCTATTTTTAATAAAAGAAAGATTTGTACTCATAAACTGCTGTGTGTACCATATATTACCATAAAGTTCTTGGTAGGCAATTTTGTTGTAATTATGATAATGATTTGAATGAAATACATGTCTAGAACCCTTAATGAGCCCATCTCAAGACCTAAAAATTGGGACATAAATGTTTCCCAGAGTAGGCCCTTTGAAAACAGAGATATGATTCTGTCTCATTCCAGTGTTAACTCATGTAATTCAATAAGAAATTATTACTGGAGTTTATCCATAGTAAAATTTTGTTAATATATGTCTGTTTACTATATCATTACATTTATTCATGATAGAAAATACAAAAGCATACTAATATAACAGTACAAAATACAGACATTATTACTTTACAAGGCTTTAATTTGCTTTGTTTAAATTTTCTATGCTTTGTTGAAGTCATGATTTCTTATAATATATAAGTAGAATTCAACAGTAATTTTGAAAGGCCTTGTATTCCACAAACCAGTAAACTAAAGCGCCAGAAGCAAGTGTGTTGTGACTCAATACCTGGGCCTGTCAATGAAGTCGTGTTGGAGGACAGGTGAGCCCACTTTCTTGTTTATTTATTCTTTCAACCTGTTTTCATACACTAAAAATGATTTCAAGTAATTGTGAAGAAGACCATATGGACACAGACAGTAAATCCTGTAATATTTATTTCATATTTCACTGAAATAAAGAATTATCTTATTTTATGACATTGGTTGTCTTTCTATTCACCATATATAGATCTCTCAAGAATAAGTTTATGGAAGAAATTTTGTAAAAGCTTAATATTACTTATGTGAAGATCCTGGATATTTTCTCAGACAAAGTTGTTCCCCAGCCAGCTAAAATTCACAGGTGGAAGGCTCTACCAACAGATGCAAGCTTCTGAATCTTGTTATATTTTAGTAAGCTCTTTCAACAGTGATTTTTTATTTAGTTAAAAATATTTTTATTACAATTCAGGCTTAAATAAGCTCTGTGTCTGTCTGTTATGATACTTTCATTTTTCTGGCCTTTCTTTGAATTCCCTTCTGAATAGAAGCAGATGGAATTCCAGAACTAGAGAAAATGCATGAAGTTGCTTGTTTGGAAATGAAACAGAAAAAGAAAAAAACAATATAGACATCTTTAAAAAATAAACTGGAAGTTAATGTCTGGCATGGACATCTCTCATGTTCAACATTGTTGAACCATTATTGGTTGATACAAAATTGGAGGGTATAGTTACAGTATGTGAGATTAAGAGGTGAATGTGCATTAATTCCAAACAGTGGCTTTTATGGATCCATGATACTTATCAGTATCTCCAATCAGGTCAATGAAAGGTGAAGATATCAACCTCTAAGGTTTTTTTTTTCCCAAATGGGCCACAATGTTGATTAGGTTGTCAATAAACTGAAGAAATGGAAAGTGGTTCAAAGACAGAATTCACTGTTCCCAACTGAAACTACATACTTTGACACAAAGAACCAGATACAAATACAAAAAGACAAGTTTCTGTTCTTAATTGTTTCAACAAGAATATATTCCATTTGATGATGCTCATATGTACATCTGTTTATGTGCAACTATATGGAATTGAATAATCTTAAAGGAAACTTTTCCTTGGGGAAAAATTGATTCTCCATCTTTTCCTGTAGCTCTTTATCTACAAGGGACATTTGTGAACTTCTCCCAGTCTGTACTTGTAGGTCAGCTGTTGTCATTATAATTCAAGGTTGGGGTGAGAGAGGGGAGAAGATATATATGAGTATTTGTGAATGAATTCCTTCCAATTACCTGAAAATTTAAATTAAAAATGATCTGAATATATTGCAATGAGAAGGGAGTCATGCCATTTGCTCTAAAATCCAAGGCAAATATATATATNTATATATATATGAGTTAGTGTGTCATTTTATTAGTTAAGGTAGCTTCTGTTTATGTAATATTAAGTATACAGTTTTGGTGTTGATCACAAATATGTAAAATATACATGTTTAATATAAATATAGTCATATATTTTTCTGAAAGTCTCTTTTTATGTTATGGCTAAACATGAACTCATATACTAGCTATGCAGTTTTGCTAGTAAATTGATAGTCTTGATACATAGCTTGTAATTTATAGTAGATGTGTATCATTTCTGGATGACAAATACTATTTTAAGTTGATTTGAAAGTCCATCTTTCAATTGTAATACTTTGTCAAGTTGTTTCTTTTTCTGTCAAATTGTTCCTTTAGTATTCATATGCTAAATGTATTATATTACATTTAATGAACATGTGTAATTTAAAAACACAGTATGTTACTACACAGAGATTACCAAAAGGTGAGTGACCAGCCACCTGGTGGGGCACCCCACTGTCTACACTCTCCATACTGGGGCAAAACTCCAGGCCCCTCTCCCACCTGTCTCAGCTTCTCTAGTCAGCCAGCAGGAGACTTTCCTGCAAGTAGGCAGCTCCAAAATCCACATCTCACCCATTGGACTTTGAAAGCTGCAAATCCCACTCTACCCACAAACCCTCCAGTCCCCCTGCAACCCCAGAGTAATGCTGAAACACAAGCTGCAACTACATAGAAAGGACCAAGAGAGGAACTCTGAAGCACAAGCTATGACTGCACAGAGTGTCCCAAGAGATTGAACAAAGACAGCAGAGTAAGAGAGCAGGCTAAGAGAGAGGGCCAAGATATACCTCAATGGTTCCCTGAGACACAGGCAGTGATGGTAGAGAGCAGAAGAAGAACAGTTCACAAGACACAGACAGCCAGTGCAAGGATTGGACCCAGAAGCAAAGACATCAGTAGAGGATGAGTTCAATAGAGGAATGTAGGCACCAACACAAGAATTCATCCAACAACCTAAAAAGCAGCATGATAACACCAAAATTCAGTGGTCTTACAAGAGGAAGACTTGATTATCCTAACCCAGAAGAAGAGGAAGAAAACGATTTTAAATGTAACTCTATGAAGATGATGGAGATCTTTAAAGAGGAAATTTAAAACTCCCTTGGAGAAACAGAGGAAAAGACTAACAAGAAATTGGAAGAAATTAATAAATCCCTCAACGAAAAACAAGGAAAAACAATCAAGCAGGTGAAGCAAATAGCTCGAGACTTGAAGACTGAAATAGAAGCAATAAGGAAAACAGAGACATAGGGAAATCTGTATGGAAAATCTGGGTAAATGAACAGGAACTGCAGAGTTAAGCATAACCAACAGAACACAAGAGATGGAAGAGAAAATCTCAGGTATTGAAGATACTATAGAGAAATAGATTAATTGGACAAAGAAAACATTAAATTCAACAAATTTTTAATATCCAGGAAAATTGAAAAAACATAAAAAGATCAAATCTAAGAATAATAGGGATCAAAGAAAGAAGAACTCCAGCTCAAATGCACAGAAAATATATTCAGCAAAATCATAGGAAATACTTTTCCAACCTAAAGAAGCATATCCTTATGAAGATAAAAGAAACTTACAGAACACCAAATATACTAGATAAAAAGGTCCTTTGCCATATAATAATTAAAACAAAAGCATGAAGAATAAAGAAAGAATATTAAGAGCTGCAAAGGAAAAAGGTCAAGTAACAAATAAAGGTAGACATATCAGAATTACACCCGACTTCACAATGAAAACCATGAAAGTTCCTGGGCATATGTGCTATAGACACTAAAAGACCACATATGCAAGTCCAGACTACTGTACCCAGTAAAGCTCTCAATTACCATCAATGGAGAAACCAAGCTATTCCATGACAAAACTATTTTCAAACAATACTTATTCATAAATTCAGCCATAGAGAAAGTACTAGAAAGAAAAACCCAACCCCAGGAAGCTAATTTTACCCACAAAAACACAGGCTACAGATAACCTCCCACCAAGAAAACCCAAAGAAGGGAAACACACGCACACACACACACACACTACCACCAAAAAAAACAGTAATTAACAATCATTGATCATTAATATCTCTTAATATCAATGGACTTAATTCACCTATAAAAAGGCAGGCTAAGAGAGAATGGACATGAAAACAGGATCCAGCCATCTATTGTATACAAGAAACACACCTGACCTCAAAGACAGACATCATCTCAGAGTAAAAAAGATTTTCCACTCAAATGGGCCTAAACTACAAGTGGGTGTGGCAATCTTAATATCTAACAAAATAGACTTCAAACTAAAATCAATCAAAAAATATGGAGAATGATATCACATACTCATAAAAGGAACAAACTATCAAGATGAAGTCCCCATCCTGAACATCTATACCTCAAAGACCATCCACATATGTAATAGAAACATTACTAAACCTTAAATCACACATCAATCCCCACATACGAATAGTAGGGCACCTCAACACCCCACTCTTCCCAATGGACAGGTCAACCAGACAGAAACTTGACAGAGAAATAAGAGAACCAACAGATGTCATGAATCAAATGGACTTAACAGATATTTACAGAAGATTCCACCCAAACACAAAAGCATATACCTTCCTCTCAGCACCTCATGGAATCTTCTCTAAAATTGAACACATACTAGGTAACAAAACAAACATTAACAGATACAAAAAAAATGGAGTAACCCCTTGTATCTTACTGGATCTCCATGGTTTAAAATTATAATTCAACAGCAACACTAATTTTAGAAAGATCACAAACACATGGAAATTAAACAGTGATCTATTGAACCATCCTTGGATAAAGGAAGAAAGAAAGAAAGAAATTAAAGACTTTTCATAATTCAACAAAGATAAAAGCACAATGTACCTAAACTTATGGAAAACTATGAAAGCAGTGTAAGAGGAAAGTTCATAGCACTAAGTGCCTACATAAAGAAAGTGACAAAGCCTCACACTAGTGACTTAACAGAACACCTGAAATCTCTAAAACAAAAAGAAGCAGATTCACCCAGGAGGAGTAGAAGACAGTAAATAATCAAACTGAGGTCTGATATCAATAAAATAGAAACAAAGAAAACAATACAAAGAATCAATGAGGCAAAGAGCTGGTTCTTGGGAGAATCAACAAGATAGACAAACAGTTATCCAAACTAATCAAAAGGCAGAGGGAGAACAACCAAATTAACAAAAATCATAACTGAAAAGGGGGATATAACAACAGACACTGAGGAAACCCAGAGAATCATTAGGTCATAATTCAAAAACCTGTACTCCATAAAATTGAAAAATGTGAAAAAAATGGACAATTTCCTGGATAGGTACTACATACCAAAATCAAATCAAGACCAGGTGGACAATTTGAATAAACCTATAACCCACAAGGAAATAGAAGTTGTCATCAAAGCCTCCCACCGACCCCCCAAAAAAAATCCCAGGGCAAAAAGTTTGCAGTGCAGCATTCTCCCAAATTTTCTTTTTTTATATACTTTTTTATTAAAAATTTCCACCTCCTCCCATTTC
>LOEQ01008009.1:18596-43410 GCA_001685075.1 Bramus lutescens
CCTTCAGTCCCAGTCCAGCTGGCCTTGGTGAGCTCCCATTAGAACAGTGCCGTTCAAAGAAGAGTTTATACCTATGCTTCTCAAAGTGTTCCACATAATAGAAACAGAAGGAACCTTACCAAACTATGTTTTTGAGACTACAGTTACCCTGATACCAAAACCACAAAAAACCTCAACCAAGAAAGAGAATGACTGACCACTCTCACTCATGAATATAGATACAAAAGCACTCAATAAAATAATGGCAAATTGAATCTAAAACACATCAAAACAGTCATTCACCATGAACAATTTGGCTTCATCCCAGAGATGCAAGGATAATTCAAAATATGAAAATCTATCAATGTAATCCATTAAATAAATAAACTAAAAGAAAAGAAAAACATATGATCATCTCATTAGATGCTGAAAAAGCATTTTATAAAATTCAACACCCCTTGATGATAAAGCTCTTAGAGAGAAGAGGGATTGAAGGAACTTATCGAAACATAATAAAAGCAATGTACAGTAACCAGACAGCCAACATCAAATTAAATGGAGAGAAACCCAAAGCAATTCCACTAAAATCAGGAACAAGATAAGGCTGTCCACATTCTGCATATTTAATCTACATAGATATTGAAGTTCTGGCTAGAGCAATAAGACCACAAAAGGAGATCAAGGATATTAAAATTAGAAATTAAGAAGTCAATTTTTTATTATTTGCAGATGATATGATAGTATATATAAGTGGTCCCAAAAACTCTGCTAGGGAACTCGACAGATAAATACTTTCAGTAATGTGCCAGGAAACAATATCAACTCAGAAAAATAATTCATAATTCTGCTGTATATAAATAACAAAGAAGCTGAGAAAGAAATCATAGAAACATCACCCTCCACAAACAGCCACAAATAACATAAAATATCTTGGGTAACACTAACCAAAGAAGTGAAAGACCTGTTCAACAAAAACTTTGAAGAAGTCTTTGAAGAAGGAAATTGAAGAAGATACCAGAAAATGGAAAAATTTGCTATGCTCTTGGATAGGTAGGGTTAACATAATAAAAATGGCAATCCTACCTAGAGCAATCTATACATATAATGCAATCCCCCTCAGAATCTCAACACAATTATTTACAGACTTCAAAAGAACAATAATCAACTTCATATAAAAAAACCATGATAGCCAAAGCAATCTAATACAATATAGGAACTTCTGGATGCATCAATATCCGTGACATCAAGCTCTATTATAGAGCAACAGTAATGAAAACAGCTTGGTATTAGCATAAAAACAGAGAGATTAACCAAAGGAATCGAATTAAAGTACCAGATATTAAGCCAAATACCTATGAACACCTAATTTTTGACAAAGAAGCTAAAATGTTACAATGGAAACAAGAAAGAATCTTCAATAAATGGTGCTGGCATAACTGGATGTCAACATGTAGAAGAACGAAAATAGACCTATATCTATCGCCATACACAAAACTCAAGTCCAAATAGTTTAAAGACCTCAATATCAATCCTAACAAACTGAATCTTATTTAAGAGAAAGTGGGAAGTAGCCTTCAATACATGGGCACAGAAGACTACTTCCTACGTATAACACAAGTAACACAAACACTGAGAGCATCAATAAATAAATGGGACCTCCTGAAACTGAGAAGCTTCTGTAAAGCAAAGGAAACAGCCAATAAGACAAAAAGGCAGCATACAGAATGGGGAAAGATCTTCACCAACCCAACATCAGAGAGAGCTGAACTCCAAAATATACAAAAAAAATAAAGAAATTAGGCATCAAAATTCCAAATAATCTAACAATGGGGTAGAGAACTAAATAGAGAAATCTAAACAGAAGAATCTCAAATTGCCGAAAAACACTTAAGGAAATGTTCCACATCCTTAGCCATCAGGGAAATGCAATTCATAACTCTGAAATACAATCTTTCACTTGTTAGAATGGCTAAGATCAAAATCACTAATGACAGTTTACGCTGGAGAGGATGTGAAGTAAGGGGAACACTCTTCTATTGCTGGTGGGAATGCAAACTTGTACAATTACTCTGAAAATCAGTAAGGCAGTTTCTCAGAAAATTAAGAATCAACCTACCTCAGCACCCAGCAATACCACTCTTAGCCATATATGCAAAGGATGCCTGATCATACTACAAGAACATTTGTTCAACTATGTTCATAGCAGTATTATTTATATTAGCTTGACTCTGAAAACAACCTAGATGCCCCTCCAACAAAGAATGGATAAAGAAAATATGATATATTTGCACCTGAGAGTACCACTAAGCAGTAATAAATAAATAAATAAATAACATTTTGAAATTTGTATGCAAATGAATGGAACTAGAAAAAAAAAACATGCTGAATGAGGTAACCCAGACCCAGAAAGATGAACATGGTATGTATGCACTTACTCATAAGTGGATACTAGCTGTAAAACAAAGTATACTGAGTTGATGATCCTAAGTAACAAGGTAAACCCTAAGAAAAACATACATAGATCCACCTGGAAAGGGGAAAGAGACAAGATTACTTGACAAAATTGGGAGCATGGGGGAAGGGGGAGTAGGGAGGTCAGAAGGGGAAGACTAGGAGAGAGGGGGAGGATGGAGGAGAGCTTGAGGGACTGGGAAACTGGAGATGGAGGAAAGACAGAGATGAGAGCAATGAAAGGGATATTATGATTGAGGGAACCATTGTGAGGCTAGCAAAAACCTAGCACAAGGGAAATTCCCAGGAGTCCGCAAGGATGACACAGCTAAGACCTTAAGCAATGGAGAAGAGGGTGTCTGAACTGGCCTTGCCTGTAGTCAGATGGATGAGTATCTTAAATATCACAGTAGAACCTTCATCCAGCAACTATCAACTGATGGAAACAGAGGCATAGACCTGCACTGGAGCACTGTAGTGAGCTCCCAGAGTCCAGATGAAGAGTTGGAAGAGTGAGAATATGAGCAGAGGAGTCCAGGTTATGATGGAGATACCTGCTGAAACAGTTTTCCTGAGCTAATTGTGGCTCACCAACTCCAGGTAGACAGGGAAAGAAACAGCAGAGGTCCAAGCTAGTCCCTCTGAACGTGTGTGACAGTTGTGTGGCTGGGGCAGACTTTGGAGCAGTGTCACCAGAATTTATCCATACTGCTTGTACTTGCTTTTTGGAAGCCTATTCATTTTAAAAATGTTAGTTATAAATGTTAATATATGCACAAATAAGGGAAATATAATATAGAGACAAATACTTCACATTACTACGGATTTTATAGAATTTTAAGGTTGACTTTGTTACACTGTGTATATATATATTTCTCCTCTTGTTTAAGGTACTGTGTTTGTGTAGATTATTTAAAAATGTAATGTATAGTTAAGAAATACAGATTTATAGTCATCTATAATAATCAAACTTTTAATTATTTGAGGTTTTCAGGATATACAGAGACATACTTCAGTTAGATAGATTATCTTTGACACTTCAAAGACCTATATAATATGGCATTTAAAATGTTTAAAGAACCTCGCCTTTTCTCAACAATGAGACATTGTGCTCCAATTGCCTCAGAGAAGGTGTTGGGCATTACAAAACTTCTTATGGAATTTTCCTTCAATGTGACAAAGCTAGCTATGTGGGCAAGAAACTGGTCTTGCCTGGATTACTTAGTGGTACACTGTATGAACTGAATATGCAGGACCCTCATAAAGTGACCCATAAACTTTCAAAAAGATAGGATGGTTCTTCAGAATTCCTGCTTCACAAAAGAAACTGTTGCCAGACATTGTACAGTACAGAGAAGAAAGCAACTGACAAAGTTTGCCAGTATAAAGCAGAAGAGATCTTCAACTTTCCTACTTTACTGAAAGGTCTGCCAGATATTATGGACCTATAGGTTAAAGATGGATGCCACAACATTACAAAAGAATTTTGGGTGACTGTCCAGGCAGCGAGATCTATTTCTCATTTCTAGAACTTTGGAAGTTGCTTACAATGCATTTCCTGTTTATCTAGGTAATATTATATTCTTCTGGATTCATTGATAGAGTTATAGACAGATAGCTATTGTTTTCCTTACTTGTGATAAAAGACAGATTAGATATAAAGCAAACAAATATTGTAACTGTAATTTTGCTTGATACCTGTTTTGTTATATATAATTTTACTATGTTAAAGTGTTACCTCTTTTATACTTAATTTTACTATGTTCAAATTAAAACCTTTCTTTTTATTTAGACAGAAAACGTGAGATGGTGTGGGGTTACCTTCTGCATGCTATGAATATGTTTCATTACCATTGGTTAATAAAGAAATTGCTTTGGCCTATAAAAAGGCAGAATATAGGTAGGTGGCAAAACTAAAATAAAATTAAGAGAGAAAGAAGGCAGAGTCAGAGGAATGCCATTTAGGTGCCGAAGGAGAAAGACACCAGAAACTAACTGATAAATCATGAGCCTTGTAATAAAATATAAATAATAGAAATGGGTTAATTTAAGATATAAAAGCTATGTAGAAATATGTCTGAATCAGCAGCCAAAAATATTGTAATTAATATAGTTTTGTGTGATTATTGTAGTCTAGGTTGCTGGCAACTAAAAGTATAGTCTTTGTTTATAGGAGGGGAAATCTGGGAGGAGGATGAGAAAGGAGCAAGAGGGAAAAAATAGAGAACAAGGAGAGGAGGATGTCAGGGTCCAGCCACCCAGTTACTCAGCTACCCTGCCAACCACAGAGGAAGAACAAAAGCAAGATATACTGAAGTAAGAAAAGGAAAAAGCCCAGAGGTAAAAGGTAGTTGGGATAATTTAAGAAGAGCTGGCAAGAAACAAGACAAGCAAAGGTCAGGCAATTATTAGAAAGAATAATCCTTGATGTGTGATTTTTGGCATCTGGGTAGTGGGCCCTTCAAAAGAGTCCAAAGAATCAAAGAGCAAAAAAATACCAAAAACTACAAAGGAGCCTGCATTAGACCAACCTAGGACCTCTACATGTATGTGACAGTTGTGTAGATAGATCTACGTTAAGGACTCTCCCTAATGATTTGGCTGGCTTTAAAAAACCTATTCCTTATACTGGGTTGCCTTGTCAAGCCCTAATACAAGATGAGGAGCTCAGTCTTACTTCAACTTGATATGTCATGCTTTGTTAATACCCATAGGAGGCCCTGGCCCTTTTCTGAACAGAAACAGAGGACAACAGCATTGGGGGGGATGAAAGATGTGAAGGGAGGGAATGGGAGGAGAAGAGCGGGGACTACTGTCGGGATATAAAATAAAAAAGTAAATAAATTTAATTAAAAAAGAGGATGTTAGGTGAAGTGTAAAGACCTTTGCTCCCCAAGAAGTGCAGCAGTTCTGAACCCACACGGGCATAGCTAACTTCACATCTGAGAAAAGACAACTTTACTATAGGACTGATATAAGATTTACATAGTATCCTAATTGTCTAATAAAAACATATCAGGGTTCAACAGCTAAGTGTGTTTACTGTTCATCTAAGAACAGAGTTTGAATCCTATACCCAAATCTGGTGTCTTAAAGCACCTGTAACTTGTAAGTCTTGTTCCTAGAGATCTGATGGCAACTTCTTGTCTTCTCAGTCACCTGCACATATAATGGCATGCACTATCTCAGAGACAGAGTCACAAGAACACGTACACAAACACATGCACATACACATTAAAAAATAACATGCTGTTTATAAATGCTACAGCAATCAAAGAAGCACAGATTAAGGAAACTATAAAACACTATATTTGAGTCATTAAATAAGCACATTGCATATAATTTTGTGACAACCAGCTTGAGCAAAAGTATGTAGATAGTATTAAAGGATTGTCTTCCAATTTTCATTGGCTATAAATCTTCTGATTGTTTGATGATGTTTACCTAAAGCGTGATATTTGTTCAAACAATTAATTTATGAGAATTTTTTAAAAAAATAACAATGATATTCCAAGATTTATGCAGATGGGTACTTTTAATTATCAGTTAGTACTTATAAACACGAAAAATTTGATACATAGAAAATAAGCTATGTGGGTGTTGTAAATGTTGAGATAACTCAGCAGAAATGACTAGGTGGAGGAGAGCCATTGTCTTCACCTCCCAGGCTAGATGGGCAAAGAGGGAGAGGCTAAGCTCACATGAGCAGAGATTATGCCATGGTCTGAATAGGTGCACAGTCTCAGAAGATGAAGTTCATGGATCGGTTTCAACTCCCGACAGAGGCTGAAAGAGAAGAACTTTATGTTTACCTATGATCTAAGATCATTGGTGAGAGAAAACGTAACTGACCTAGTCCACACAAAGCACCTGCTGGAGTCTGCCTCCTGAATTATTAGAACAAAAAAGTGGAGGGGTTAGAGGGCAAATAGTGAAAGGTCAGCAAATTAGGAAAATGTTAATAAATTTCTCACCATCAACTATAAACATATGATGACATAAATAGCATATGAGATAAATAGAAAAAGATGTGGCAAAATATTTAAAATACACAAAAATCTACGTTTTGTAATTAAAATATTAATTTTATAATTTTAGAATAGCATTTTATTTTTATTACAATTTCCCTCATGATTTAAGAAAATAAATAATAGATAATATGTTTGACATGATGGTTTGTTCTTTTTTCATGGTAATAGAATTTGTTGATTATGATGCAATATAGATGAGATTGTTGTACTTTCAGTACATATAACCTGTTACCACACTTTACTTTGAAGATTTTATTGATAGTAAGAAATTTTCTTCAGAATAAAGTTACCAAATATTTTATAGCATGGCTGAAGCATTAAACATTGAACAGTTAAATTTGAGGTTGACAAAGTAGTCGATGTGAGATTTAGGACATTGTCTAATTTGAAATATTATCCTTTTAGAGATGTTATACATTGCTGAGGATGGGACCTAGGGATTCCTAAGTTCTATTCAAGCACACTACTGACTGAACTACACCCCCAGCTCCAGAGGCCAAACAAGCTTCAAATGTGCTTAGAGAGATGACTCTGAACATTGAAAGGCTGGTTTATGGTTTGAATACAGTAAAGCAAGAGAAACCATGGTCATGTTCTTATTACATATCTGCACGTAAGACTCAGATTTTACTTTTGGGAAGTGTGAAAGAAGGTGGAAGATGGACTCATCCTTCTTCATGTCTATAATGTTCTGGAAACTATATGGAAATTGTCAAGCAACAGTGTCTGAGGATTTCACTTATCAGAAACAAGTCACCCAACCCAAGTTGAAAAGAACTTTGTAGAAATCCTTTGACATGTTCCTGCTAATGTCTCTTCCCTGTGAATCCCCTTCCTGAATCCTGAATGCCACAAAATTATTATTTTTTTAACCTCTTCCTAGAAGAAACTCTTCCTGTCCCCAATTCTGTCTCTGGTTTCCACAAAGACTTCCATAGAGAGCATCTTATGGTAGTTTTTGGACACAGTCAACCTACAGCTTCATGGCCAAGGGTTCTAGAGTTTTCATCCTCTTGCCGATGAAAAGTTTCCTCACCTGGCCATATATTAGTATTTTAAAGGACTTAGAAAATCACCAACACTTGATTTTTAATTTAAATCTGTGATTTCTCTTCCTATGCAGTGGAGTAAATAAACTTGGAGGAGGACATGAAAGATAATGTATTCAGAATTAGATATCTCGAGGTTTATTATTTTAAAGAGATGCCCCATAGAAAGGTATTGTGTGAAAAGAGAGCTAAAGAACTAGAATAGAATTAAAATCTATGACAGTGAAGGTTGTTCAGCAAAGTCACAGACAGTGTGAAATAATTTAGAATTTCTGACGGTTATCTAAAGTAAATTAGTTATCTGTCCCCTCGGGATATTTAGGTTTTCAAATATATATGAAACACTTCATGGAATATGTTTACAGCATCATGGTCATTGCTTAACAGAAAAGTAAAAGAAGAAACAAGAGTACTTGAACACTGTCCACAGTAAATACTCTCCTTCATTGTAAATTTTCTCCTGCACATTGTAATCTGCGGATTAAGTTTCTTTAGGATTTTCTCATCTTGCTGATATGGAGCTCAACTTTTGTCTGAAAGCATGGGGTATATTAACTATTATAGATTTAGGTTCCACCTACCTTTAGGTGCCCTCTACTATTAATTCTTTTATTATTCTGATGCTAAGTAAAACCATGAATTCATATTGATGTAGAAATGAATACACTGAGGTCCAATGAGATGATTGGACAGACTAATAGTTCATGTGAGAAATATATTGTATTATTTGAGATTTAAAGAGATTTTTGAATTCTCCAGAATATATAAATTTTATATATATTCTCAAAGTAACATATTAGCTTTATAAATTGATGTATTATTCTGATTCCTCATTTTTAACAAATATTTCACAGAAAAAGACTGTATTAGACTTGTGTTTCCAGGTATCTAAATCTCCATTTTCATTATGACAGAAGGATATTTCAGTTTGTAATTTGCTGAAGTTTTTAGTGGTATCAAAAATTGAGAGTTCTGAATGTTTTGCTTTGTACCCTAATATAAGGCAAATACATGCATAATGGCATGCTTTTGTATTCTGATATTGATTCTTCTTGTATCTTTAGCAACACATTTTGAGATTTATAAATAAAGACCACTTTGTCTTTGAAAATTAACTTGAATTACTGAAGATAAAAGTTAATTTCTCTGCATTTATATTCTAGTCATCACATAACCCATTTTACAAACCATTTTATACTCTTCATTTTAGTGGAAGGGCTTGTTGAATGTGTACATTCATGTGTGTGTGTTTGCCTGCTAACATAGGAGTAATTGCATAAATATCTGTTTGCTTGAGCATATAAAGTCCTGAAGTTGATGTCCAGAATCTTTGAACATTGCCCTTCGACCTTGTTCAGTGAAATAGTGTCACTCAGTCAAGCCCAAAGCTTTTTGATGCAGCTAGTCTTGTTAGGTTGCTCTGAAAATACCCTGTCTTGGCTTTCTGAGGCTAGAATTACATCTGAGCCACCACAACCATTTGGTACATATCACTAGCCCTTTGTCACATTTGAATTTAAGCTGTGCAGGGAAGTAGGCAATCTATGAGTCTGTCTTATGTAGCTCAATGCTATAATTGTAAGAACAATATTGATAAGGGATATCAAATTTAATGTGTCACCTAAGATTTGTGCAAAACACATTTAAAGTTCATTGTAAGTGATGCAGTCAATGACTTTAATTACTTTATGTTTAGTTAAATAACCTAGTCTCAAGAATTAGCTAACATAAAAGAAAGTATCCCTCCCTTTTTGTTGAAAACCCTTGCTCCTCATTCAAGGGAATATGCATTTGGATTCAATACCCATATCTTATGACTCACAACATAAGTAATTCTAGTTTCATATGACGGGACTTCTTGTTCTGACCTCCAAGACACCTTTACACATGTATGCACACCCACCACGCAGAAACACACTGATGCACATATGTAAGAAATAAAGTAAATCTTAAAAAGTATCTGTCTAGATTGTATTTAAAAATATTTTAGACTCTGTTATAAATAAAGCATAAACTATGAAGAAGTCTTAAGTTGTCTCTGCTATCCCTGGAAAGGAGTCTAGTCTAGTCTCAGCCTATGTTGGTTCATGCTCAACTGTGTCACATTAAATTGCATGACATTTCCATTTGACCAAGTGTATCCTTCCTAATATATATATATATATATTCCTATATTCTACATGATTTGTGCCTCTAATAATGCTTGGAAGTAGTGCTTGTATTAAGCCATCAAGTAGCTGGCAAATCACAAGAAAACAGTCTATACATCCATAAAACAGACAGCCTCCCAACTTTTCTTGTGTTTCTAGAATTTTATTATTTTTCCTGTATGTATGCATGTATGCTTGTGTGCATGTGATGCCTGAAGAGACCAGAAGAGGACATTATATCCCCGGTAGTTGGAACATAAGGTGGTTTTGACCTGCCAGATGTGGGTGCTATGAACAGAGTTCCTACTCTTCACAAAAGCAGCCAGTATCCTTAATCACACACCATCTCTCTGAATGATTGCCCAGTCTCTCAAAGGTTTTAATTCTAAGACTAGATAGATACCTGAGTATGATTTCCACAATCCAGGTTGGTTGAGTATAACTGATTCATTTGCTATTACCACACAAAATCAGAAAAAAATAATACTTGTTAAATGAAAATATTTAACATCTATAATTTGCTGACTTAAGTTCTAAAATTGAGTATGTAGTTTTATTGTATTGAGCACTGAAAATAATGTTTTTATGCCATGATGACCTTACTAGAGTTCAGAGGTTTGTACAAAGATGACCTAAGTTTAAATCATAAAATGACTAGTTTTCCTATTAGAAAATGAACAACACATAAAATATCCTCTCAAACATTGTTGAATATTAATATAATACTTGATAATAAAAATATAGTATATCAAGTTATAGAAGCACATATCATCAGAATATGAATGAGAATATATCTAAATAGATACTGCAAAGCAGAATATCATTAAAATTTTTCATGCTCAATGAATAAAATAAAATAAAGTACGATCAATGACACAGATTAATAATTAATTCGTTTATTTGACATACTTTTATTGGGAATCCACTCTCTGCCTAACCAATTATGTAGAGGACAGATACAAAATTATTTTTCTTCAGAGGGATGTGATTTTAATAAGGTGCAAAGAAAATGGTACTGATTATAATATTCTATTTATAAAGTAGGCTAAAATATGACAATTGATTTTTAAAACGGAATAAAAAGTGAGATGGAAGAGAAATCTGGGTATGGTAATTCATTTTGAAATCATAGATGAAGGGAAACTGTGACAAGAGAATTGACATAGTCATCCTGGGCTACATACTCTGTCCTGGAGCAGCCTGTGCTACTGAGATTCTGTCCAAGTAGATAATAGTAAAACATGACAGGACATGGAGGCAGGATGATTAGCATCTTGCAGCCAACCTGAGCTGTACAGTGAGGTTTAAGCCAACCTAAGCTGCATGATATTGTCAATTCCCCCATCTCTCTCTCTCTCTCTCTCTCTCTCTCTCTTTCTCTCTCTCTATATATATACATACATACATACATATATATATGTGTAGTACACACATATACATACATATCATGTATAGAGTAAGGGGTTAGTAAATATCAAAATTATCAATGATGCTTAATGAGATCAAAAGTATGTTAACATATTACATTTTTTAAAAAAATGACAGGAGACTGAGATTATGGCTGAGTCAAAAAAGCTTTATACATAAGAACAATGACCCTGTTGTTGCGTAATATTAGTAAACTTAAAATAAGAAGATCCTGGGAATTTACTGGTCATCTAGTATAGCAAACCTGTGAGCTCCGGGTTCAGGAAAGACCCTGTATCAAAAATGAGTTAAAGAGCAATAGAAGAGGATAATTCACAGTCTTTGCTGTGCACACTTATAGATATATACGTACAACACATAAGCACACATGGAAAAAACTTAAAACCTGAAAGAAACTTGAAACCTGGGATTTTTTTTTCAAAATACAAGCACAACAGAACTAGAAGAATGCTTATCATATCATGAACTTGTCTGCATTCTAATTGTCAATACAATCATTTTAAGTAAAGATGTGATTTCTTCCCTCCTGTTGTACAATTTATATTGTTTTGCAACTTATATTATTCTTTGCCTTCCATGAACATCTTGGACCAAGTTGTAATTTTCATTTCCTTGGTACAGATTCTTTTCCTCCTATTGTACTTCATTGCAGCAACCATTGAATATTTATTGGCAGCCCATCAGAAGCCAGACAAAACACTTTTAGTGAGAAGTTTTAGAGAGTGAAGTGGATGCAAGTAATCATTGTTGATAATTGGATTATAGTGGGTAAGTACTCAATAAAATATTCATATAAAATAGAAAATAAAAATGTTAATTGGTCAGAGTAAGTGCATTGAGAAGACGGAATTTTAACACAGGTTTAAAATAATGAAGGGATTTTCATTGCTGATAGCTATTGTAAATAATGGTGAAATTTAGCCGACAGAGACAATGTCCACATTAAGGTCTGCAAAGAAAAGAGGGCCTAAAATGTTGGAGAAAAATAAAAGGAGAATAGTGGTAACCTGGTAGGTTCAGAAGTGATTTCCAAGAAAAATTGGGAGTTTCCACAAGTCTTGTAAATTATTGTATATATGTGTCTACTTCCTGCTGCATTTATCAAAATAAAATAATCACTTGATCTGTAAATGAAGGATGAGCTTGGCATATACCTCGGGACTTACCTCAAATCCTGACTACAAGAATCTGATTTCTGGAATCCACTGTGGATGGATGAGAAGACCTGACTCCAAAAGTTGTCCAGTGTCTTCTATAGATGTGCTATGACATGTGAATTCTCACATATCAAGACTGCACATTAATAATGAATTAAGTTTAAATGAATAAAGCAATGAAAGAACAAACAGATTTCTTTGTTGAAAGGATAACTGTTGGTTCTGTGTTTGTTTTTGATTTTGTTTCTGTCTCTAACAATTCTGCATAGGGCAATGCATAGAATGAAAGAGAGGAAGATGGAGGACTTTGCTGAATGAAAATAACTCCAGGAAAGATGACCCATAGAACGTTACATGTGTCTAAGTTGCTAAGAAGTAATATGATTCAAAGGAAAGGGTAAAGAGATTGAAAAAATTTCCCAAAGTAAGCAGATTTGGTATATGAGAAAAATAATGATTATATCTTAAAATATGAGTTATCATTAGTGCCTAGGATCAGATCATGTGTGAAAAGAGTTCAGAAGGCAAACACACAAACTCAGTTTGTGTTTGAAGTGGTGGTGATAGTTATCAACTCACATAGAGGTGTAGGAGACAAAGGTGGATTTATGGAAATAAATCTAAATTACAGATCTAACTGCATGAGTGAGTAGAATTTAAGTAATATTTTAAAAAATGCCACATGGGAAAGTGACATACTTAAAGTAAATGGGAAAATCTAAGAATGAATGTTATATCAAGGCATTTAATGTGAACAAAGACATGTGTCTGCGAAGAGATATTTAGTAAGTGCTTAGGTTTTGATTCCTATTTTTTTCCATGACATTATGAAAAAGCAACTAAATAAATAATATACTTGGTTCACAATTCCATATTATAGTCAGTCTTTGTAAGAAAACTAAGGAGAAAACAATTTGGACCACCTAGACATGCTACTCACAACCAAGAGCAGAGAGCAATTAGTTAATGCATACAGGGCATTCTGTCCAGTGTATGGTGCCACCCACTGTGAGACGGACTTCCCATCGCAATTAAGGCAACCAAGATAGTATGTTGCCTGTCCAAAGATGTGCTTGAGATGCCAACCTTACCTAAACAACTCCTCACTGAAACCATTTACATGATTCTATATTGTTGTTGAATTTTCAAGTTGACAAGTGAAGTTAAGAGAGACAATGAAAGCCCCCAACTCCACCAAAGGTGACAACAGCACCGATTCCAAAAGGATGCTGGATTAGAGCACCTGCCACTCTGGTGGCTCGATTTCTAGCCCTCAACTCACTCTGAAAACCCTATCTTGAACAGAGGTAACCATGGCCATCAGAATTCCACTCCATATCAAGCAGACACCCTCTACTTAACAACAGGCCATTCTGACAAGAGAACTAGAGAGAAAGAAGTGGTCATCCAAAAATACAAACCAGAAATTGACACCTAGACTTTGAATCACCCAAACCAAGATGTCTGAACATCAGTGTAAAAACACAAGTAAGAACAACCAAGGCAATATGTCACGATGGGAGCTCGGGCATCCTAGTACAGTAAGTAATATTCCAGTAAGTAAGTAAAACAGTCAGTTGAATATTCCAACACAACCTATACACAAGAAAATAAGCTTAAAACCAACTATATAAAGATGATAGAGGCCCTTACAGAAGAAATGAATAAATCCTTAAATAAATGCAAAAAACCCACAAATAAATAGCTTGAGGAAATGGATAAATCAATGTTTATAAACAAAGAACAATCAAATAGTTGAAGGAAATGAATAAAACAGTTCAATACCTGAAGATAGAAATAGAAGCAAGAAAGAAAACACAAAATAAAGGAATTCTGGAAATGAAAAATCTAGGTAAGTGAACAGGAATTATAGATGCAACCATCGCCAACAGAATACAGAAGATGGAAGAAACAATCTCAGACATTGAAGATATGATAGAAGAATAGATATATGGGTTAAATAAAATGTTAAGTTTGAAAAAAATCTCTGGCACAACCATCCAGGATATTTGGGTCACTATGAAAGAAAACAAGCATAAGGGTAATAGGAATAGAAGAGGAAGAAGGAGGAGAAGAACCCCAACTCAAAGGCCAAGAAAGTATTTTTTAACAAAATTATAAAAGCAAATTTTTCTACCCTGAAGAAGAACAAGGCTATAAAGCTACAAAAAGCCTACAGGACACCAAATAAATTGGATAAGAAAAAAGTCCCCTTACCACATAATAATAATAATATAATAATCTAAACACACCCAACAAAGAAAGAACATTAAAAGCCACAAAGGAAAAGGCCAAGTAACATATAAAGGTAGACTTGTTAGTATTACATCCAACTCCTCAGTGGAGACTCGAAAAGCTATAAGGACCTAGACAAATGTCCTGCAGTCCCTAACAGAACACAAATGCCATCCCAAACTATTATAATCAGCAAAATCAATCACCATAGATGGAGAAACAAGATATTCCATGATGAAAACAAATTTAAACAATATGGAATACTGTCCTACAGAAGGTACTAGAAGGAAAACTACAACCCAAAGAGGTAAACTACATTTATGAAAATCCAGACAATAAATAATCTCACAACAGAAAAACCCCCCAAAATGGAAACACACACACACACACACACACACACACACACACTTCCTTCTCAGTACCTCACAGAACATTCTCCAAAATTGACTATATATATTAGAACACAGGGCATGTCTAAATAGAAATAAGAAAATTGACATTAGCCCCTATATCTTATCAGACTACCGTGGATTAAATCTGGATTTCAACAACAGAAAGCTAATAAAATGATGGCAGCTGAACAATTCTCTACTGAATGACTATTGTGCCAAGGAACAACAAAGGAAAAAATAGACTTCCTAGAATTCATTGAAAAGGAACTTATGACATACCCAAACTCATGAGACACAGTGCATATGGTACTAAGAGAAAAATGCCTAGCACTAAGACTTTCATAAAGAAATTTGAGGGATCTCATGGTAGCAACTTAGCAGCAGACCTGATAATTCTAGACAAAAGAAAACAAACATACTCAAGAAGAGTAGATGGTAGAAAACAATCTGAGGGCTGAAATCCATAAAACAGAAATAGAGAACAATACAAAAAACATCAATGAAACAAAAAGTTGGTTCTTAGAGTAAATAAACAAGATAGACAAACTCATATCCAAACTAACTGAAGGCAGAGAAGAATTATTCAAACTAACAAAATGTCAGAGATTGGAAGGAAAATATCAATGAAATGTTTCCTAAAGATACTCTGCTATTTGTATACTCATAGACTAGAGACTAGCATAAACATCATCACAGAGAGCATCCAGCAACTGGTAGAACAGATACACAAACCAAGAGCCAACCATTAGGCAGAACTCAGGGAATCACGCAGAAGACAAGAACAAATGATTTTAGGAGCCAGAAGGTCAAAACACCACCACAAAATAGTCCACAGAATTGACTCCCCAGGGTTCAATGGGGCTCATGTAAACCTAATCTATAATAAGGGAGCCTGCATGTGTCTGATCTATATCCTATGAATTTATGCTTTGGTTGAGTAGATGGTATTCCTGTGGGACTCCTAACAGTGGGAGAGGGAAGTATCTCTGACTCATTTGTCTGCTTTTGGGACACCTTTTCTCCTACTGCATTGCCTAGTACAGCCTTAATTTGAGGGGATGTGCCTAGTTATTATTTTTTTTATCACTTGACATGCCGTGTTTGGTTGATAAGCCTCGGAGGCCTGCCCTTTCCTGAAGGGAAAGGAGAAGGAATGGATCTTGGGGAAAGGAAATGTATGGAAGAAGGACTGGGAGGAGATGAGGCGGGGAACCAGAAATGGTTAGAATATATGAGAGAAGAATAAATTTTGAAAATAATAATTAAAAAATAATTTCAAAAAAGCCCTATCACAGTAAATCAGGGATAAAATCAGATGTTTTCTATGTAATAAATGAAATGAAATGGAAGAATGACTAACTCCTCAATGTTTCAAGTAAAGCTACACTTAAATTGTTCAATGAAGCATTTTTGAAATTATTGATGAGCTCTAGATGGACAGTGATTGGCTGAATATTTACCTTTCCTGAATGAGTTTAGGAGAAAAGATAGAAAGGACATGCCTGTATTAAAGAAAATTGTTTAAAAGAAATAATGAAACAAACCACAAACTAACAGCAGGAGATAAGGAAGACTCATAGGAGATACTTCTTGAAGCAACTGGAAGCAATGCAGTTCAGTATGTATGTGGCAATATTGGCTTCATGTAAGGCACAGATGGGTCACTATAGTAACATGTGGGAAGGTAGTTAACGTGGGTGCAGATGGAGGAGAGATGGTAAACTCAACTGTAAGATATTCTGGAATATTGCTTCTGGTTGTTTTATTCTTTTCACCGAGATCAAAAGAGAAAAATCATCAGTTGGTATTATATATAAAAGAACATGCCATGCACTTTGGAAATGGGAAATATGAAAACTTAATTAAGAGAGATGGTAGCATCCATTTGTACAGAACTAAAGTACAATTGTGTGGATTTAGAGAACATTCAAAGTGGAGTTTGTCAATATAGCTTCTCCCTCCCACATCCACATTTTGGTTTGCTTGAATGTGGGAGAATCAGGCTGAATTATATTTAATTGAGTTGTGGTCTTAGAAAATTAGTGTGATGATTCAAGAATCTCTCAGTGGGTGCAGAATCACAGATAATTTTAAGAAATTTATTATGGTGTTCACTATAGAATTTTAGCTAAATAGAAAAGGTTCAGAATTGAAAAATCCTAGTGGGGTGGCACAACAAATTGTTGATTGGCCCTTAGGGCCTAGGGAGTTAACTTGCTGGGAGGTGCCAGAAGACCACACAAGGTTTTTGTGCTCAGTAGTGCTATTCACCAAATTAGAACTTAGATAACATCATCATACCACAAAATAAAAATTAAAGGACATGGTAATGGAATTTGAAAAAAAAGATATATTGTGAAAAGAGTATTAAAGGAAATGATAAGCCAGAGATTTTGGAAGAAGCTATATCTGTGTTTCAAAATAAATGAGAATTAATATTGGGGTCATTTTGGAAAGATTAATAGTGAAACAGAAATCATTGATAAATTTGAAAAGGTTGGGGTAATAATGACCAGTGTTAACAATCATTAAGTGGTGCCCAGATTTTTAGGTTGTACAATCCTTTTTCTTCCTATCTCAGTTTGTAGCAGTCGTTGAAAGTTTGGACAATGTATTTCAAGTATATTAACCCCTCTTCGTCTCCTTCTCAATAACCTTTGCTTCCATAAATACCCAAATAGTGTCTTTTCTCTGGGCTAATCTGTTAGTTTGATTATAACAGCTCTAGAGATTTCCAACCCCTCTTTCACTTTCTCATTCTTTTTACTTTTTCATTATGATTCGTTTTAAAAAATTATTCTGCCTCCCTCTATCCGTCCACCCATTCCTTCCTCCCACTTTTCTAACTCCTTATTCCTTCCTTTCTTCCAGTGTTCAGCTTTTTTCTTCAAAGTGTTTCAGACTTCTATATATATTTTCCTGTTTTTGGTATTTGAGACCTTTGTTTCAGACACTGTGTTTTATTCAGTAATAATTCTGAATATTTTAATTCCTTTGTATACCTTGGGTATGCAATTGCATTTTGATTGAGATTTTGCTAAATGGATAAACAGAACTATTTTTCTTTCTATATTTTACTACCAACTTTTTGATATTTTTCACAATTAGTATGCTATTCAAAATTATCTTATAAACTTAAATGTTAAAAAATTATGTTTGTGTGTCTGAGCATCCCACATGCTCACAGAAGACCAAGCCTTTAAATCCCCTGAAGCTGGATGGAGTTGAATGCAGTTGTAAGCCACACAATGTATTTATGTGAACCAAACTTAAGTCTTCCTTAAGAGCACCGGCCACAATCTAAACTACATATCCGATATTTTAATGGGCATGTATATTACATTCTCTTTCAAACAGGAGAGTAGGCTGTTTAAAATGTTTTTCATAAAGTCACGCAATTCTTGCTGTTAGTGTTATGGTATTTTTTCAGAAGCAACCATAGATCCTATATACTAGGAAAAAGTCTGTTTTGGCTTCAGTGTTGATTCTCTATGAGAATTGCATACAGTATAGGATGGCTGACTCTTCTAAATTTGTTTCCCTTGTAGGTGGACAGCTTGTCGTAGATAACCTGCCTAGATGGGTTACAAAATCCTGGCATGTTTTCTTGACTTAAATATTACTGTAAAATTCTATGTTGATTGTATTACTTCCAGAGAAACAGCTAAGACATCACCTTCAAACATGCAAACTTTCCCTGTGCTCTTCCTGATGCTATCGTGTTCGGAAGCCTTTATTCTCAAAAGCTGCTTACTCTCCCAAAAATGTATACCCTGATAATAAAGAGTGCAATGGTAGGTAAAATTTTTCAAGTACAATAATTTGAAAGAAATTATAAATTCTTCTCAGATCTATCTAATAAGAAATCTTTTGTTCAAGTATCCTATTTTGACTTACTGTTCCTGTGATGACACCATGACCAAATCGAAGTGGGAAAGAAAGGGTTCAGATGGCTCATACTTCCAAAACCCTTTTCGTCATTGGAGCAAGTCAGGACAAAAACTCACACACCGGGGAGGAACCTGGAGGTAAAAGCTGATGCAGAAGTCATGTAGAGGTGCTGCTTACTGGCTTGCTCCTCATGAATTTCTCAACATTCCTTCTTGTAGAACACAGGACCACCATCTCAGAGATAGTCCACAGTGGGCTAGCCCTCCAACATTAATCATTAATTAAGAAAATATCCTACAGGCTTGAATATAGCCCAATCTTATGGAGGTATTTTCTCAACTGATGCGCTCTCCTCTCTGATGACTAAGGTTTATGTCATGTTGACATAAAGTTAGCTAGCACACCAAGTGTTATCAGTACTTTGAATAAAAATTTAAGGATAATTCCAGTTTGTATTATACATTCAGCAATATTTCAATTTTACATATAAATATGTTATTGATAATTATGAAAGTACATTTAAAATTATATATTACATATATTTTCACATTTTTATTATCACAATTATTCATAATTAGGGTTTTTTTCAATTAGGTGGCACTTACTATATATTTGATTCAATAATATCTACAACTGAAATGCTTGTATGTGTATGTGTGTGTATGTGTTCATGCATAGGTGTGCTCACATATATGTTTGTACCTGCATATATGCACATTTAGGCTCACAGGTAACATTATGCTTCATTCAGGGATTTCATGGACACATTTTTTTATTTTGGCTTCCATTTCTTAATTGTTTCTACTATATTTCATTTTCTCTAATGGTTATCTTTCAAATTGACACATATTTCATCTACAAACCCAAAAAGATTCATGTCATCTAAAAAGAACAAAAAGGACTACTTATAACCTAATTATAATTAATTAAGGGTTCATATGTAGGATATACATACTAATTTTACAATATGAATCTTGGAAATTCATTTTTGTTTCATATTCATTTTTATGATTTGATTGTATGTGTCCACATGAATGCCAATGCTTACAGAAGCCTGAAGAGGGAATTATACCCCACCATGCTTTGGTGACATACAGTTATAAGCCACCTGTCTTGATGATAAGATCCTGACTTGGGTCCTTGAAAGGGTAGTACATGCTCCTAACTGTTGAATCATCATTCTGGCATTCAGATAAATTGAAATTCCCAAGATCAAATGAGTTCTATACAGTTTTCCTGTATAGAAAGCTTTGTTTCATTATTTCTAATAGTAAGAGTGACAAATCTATTGAAGAGGAGAGCAGAGTCAGCCAGTGGTAACAGGAAGTGTTGTGCAGTTCTTTGTGATTTCTACCAAATGCATTTAGCACTGTTCATGTATTCTATTTTTCTAAATTCCATTTTGTCCTAAGGATAGATAGCCATTCTTGACAGAAGTCTTCAAGGAGAGACCTGTATTCTGTAGGTGTGTCTATATTCAAACCAAGATCAACATAAAAAACGTGCCAGTGATGTATTCCTGGCATAAAACGTGTCTAGACATTTTTTGTTGCTCTTAATACATCTTTTCTACTTTGTGACACTCAGAGGTTCAGAGCACATTTCAGTAGACTTAGTTGAACTGAACATAGATAGAAAAATTTTAAATGAGTTTTTTTTAAAATAATTTTTCCAGTTAGAAAATGCTAAAGCTGATTAACCTAATAATTTATTTGCATTTAAATTAACACATAAGCAACAATAGATGATTTCAGACTTACAGTATGCCTTACAACATACATAGAGCTCATACGACATTGATTCCTCAGAGGGTTTTAAGTATAAACTGTAGTTTTGGATAATGTCACTTTATTTCTAAGCAATATTCTCCCTCATTATTGATCTATCAGGTTTATTTGAATTAAATGAGAATTCTTGAAAAATTCTTCATGGCTGGGAATAAAATAACTATAATTACCTTCAATGTGTAGTCAAATGATACTTGAAGATAATTTCTTTCAGTTTCTGCATTTTTTAAATCATCAAAAGCAAAAATCTCATGCAGAAAGGGCTCTGTGAATCATATCTCTGTTTTATCACCCCTCTATGCTATGAGCTTAACAAATACAGTGATATTGGCTTGTGCTTCAGTGTCTATTATCTCCAACACTTTACTCCAAAACAGTGGTATAAAAAAACAAATTATATAATTCTATCTCATTATGTTGTGATTGTTGAATTTAAGTATACTGATGGAGGGGAACCTTGCTTCCATGCAGAGATGGCAGGATTGTTCAACAGTATGGAACAGTTTATCTGTAAGGATCAGCAGAGATGGGGAGAAGGCTGGGCTGAGATGGTTCCTGCTTTTTCCCATGTTGTCTCTTGGTCTCTTACGTAAGCTCTATAGTACTGAAGCTGTAAATCTTGTATTGTAGATAAAGACTCTAAGAGCAAGTGTTTCACACATTTTGGTTCCACAAATTACCAACAAATTGTATTGGTCAATTGAGTCTCCTGGGCAACCCAAGTTCAAAGCTAGAAACATTAGACTTTCCTTCTCAGTATGGGTGCCAATGAACATGAGGCCACCTGTAATCTGCCATAACTGTATCACATGCTCAGAATGTTGCCAGAGCATCCTAATGATTATGAATATCTTTGTAATATTTGCATTAGGAATGTTTAAAATAATTGATTTTTCTGGAAATGAAGTTCTAATGTCATTTCTAAGATTATATATACATATGTTTATATGTATATACAATCTGATGCATATTTTTTTTTCCTCATGGGGTAGAAACATGGTTAGACAAGCAATGAGGATTTAATTATGAAGTAGAAGAAGCTAGAAATGAAGTAGCTAGAAAAGCAGTTGTCATGGTGAGTCTGAATACATAATGGAAAGAGAGAGTGAGGGGGTAAATTAAGACTTCATGAGATTAAACTCAGCAGTAGCAGAAAATTAAATCCAAACCCACTCATCTGCTGCTTGGAAACTGAAGCCAATTCATTTTATAAGAGGAAGAATTGCTTTCCTAAGAAGCAACCACAGTTGTAGACCTGTGGTTACAGTTGTACTGTCCTTTTTATCTGCCCTTGTTGTTATTGTTAATAACAGAAATACTGCCATTGTACAAAATTTACATCAAGTCTTAATCAGATTATGTAAGATTATATTATTTCAGGGTGATGGCTAGAGACAGGAAAGGAACTTTAGTGACTTAAACGTCCAAGTTTAGCATGGTTTGGGTAGGATGCCCTCTTGCCAAAAGACAACATTGTATATAGCACAGTAGATATGAGGGTTGAAACAAAGTTTGATCTAATAAGAAAGCATTAGGATTATTCATTGTTCAATGCTCCTAAGAAATGCAGAATGAGGCAAGTTGAGTGATTATATCCACTTCCTTAACTACCTGGCTAAATAAATTAAGAGATTTGAGAGTAAAAAGGAGAGGCAAAAATGCAGATGTGTCAAAGCCTCAAAAGTAAGAGTCCTTGGTTAGAATTTTACAGCATCATGCCCTCACTCCCTCCAAACCTAATATTGTTAATTTCTGTATGTGTGTATGTTTGTTAGCGTGGTGGGTACACCTAAAATGTATATGAACATTTTTGATCATGACTATGGAAACCAGAAGACAATATTAGGTTCCCCGTCGTTATTTTGTTTTTGCTTGTTTTGAGACAGGGTCTCTGATAGTTTTTATGAGAATACCCAATAAGTTCTTATTTATGAACACTTGGCCCCCCCGCTGGTGGAATTGTTTAGCAAAGATTAGGAGTGGTTTTGTTGGAGTAGGTGTGTAGCCGAGGGTGGGCGTTGTGGTTTCAAAGGACTAGTGCCATTACTAATGGATCAAAATGTCAACTTGATTTTTCTTGCACTCATGCCTTTTCCCTGCCAACATGAACTATAAATCTCTGACTCTAGAACTCTGAAAATGTAAATCTGTTTAAATGCTTTCTTCTATAAGTTGCAATGCTCATAGCGTATGCACCAATAGAGAAGCAACTGAGATAGAAATCGGAACAGGGAAGTGGGCTATTGTTGTTAAGCACTGACAAAGCTGGTTTTGGAAATTATGGAAGACTCAGGAACTTTGGTCTCCGAAAATTTTTGAACACTGTAAGCAGATTTCAAATTGGCATCCTAGTGGGACCTTTAAGGACAGTAGTGCTGAGAACTATGCAGACTTAAGAAGCCTAGCTCAAAAGATTTTGGGAGTGAGATGATATTAGAAATGTGACCAGAGATAGTTCTTCTGGTATTTTACAAAGAATGTCAGTGCTTTTGCCCTTGTTCTAAGAATTTTCCTGAGGCTAAATTAACATGTAATGAATACATTTTTTGAGGGGTACATTTCAAAATAGCCTGGTGTTGAGTCTGTTGCATATTTGTTAGTGATCATTCATATTGGAGTCTACAGTGAAAAAGAGAAAGAATGGAAAACTGAAATGCCAAATGCATTATTTAAATGAAAAAAAGAGTACTAGAAAATTTAATGTTGGAGCTCAGGTTTGTACTGAAAGAGATAAGGAGATCAAGAAGAGGTCTGATTTACTAGGAAAGAAACAAATAGTACCTACAGGTCATGACCTCATACAGCTAAGCTTCCATAATGTAAAAGAAAATGGCATAAGAAATTTTCTCCTCTAAAAAATTGTATCAAATGAAATCTTCTCTAAATGTAATTCAAGTAGTACTGCTTCACCCCTATATTGGTAGTCAAATGTGGCAATGCCATCCAGGTAGTTCTGTCATTAGCGTCATGAAGGATATATTAGTAACAAGGAACTGCTACAGCCATGTTCCCAGCAGTGGTGTTAACCAAAATGTGATGGGCCTTCCTCATCAATTTTTTATTTTAAAGAAAAGCACACAAAAGCAAACAAACAAACCACCACCATCCCTGAGTTTCCTATTGGCCAATTTTATGGATACATATTTTCAATTAAGATTACTTTTCTCATGTATGTCTTTTTTGTTTGTTTGTTTTGTTTTTGCAAGTCAATTAAAATTAGCTAGTGCAGTCTCATTGCCTTGGCACACATCAGTTAGTTTAGGCTGGCTGACCAATGTGCCCTACCAATCCACCCACCTCCACCTTCCCATAGTGGGATTACAAGATCCACAATGTCTTACAAATGGATGTTGTAGTCTGAACTTAGGTTATTCACTAGTGCATGGCAAACATCTACCCACTAAGCAACCTCCCAATTCCAAAATTTATTTCCTTATTTGTGGATATGTTGACTATAAAGGATAAACAACGATGACCACAAAAACCAAACTTGTTCAGTCAGAGAGGCAGCACATGCATAAGACATTTTCGGGAAGCAGCAGGTATGGTTAATGGATTAAATATAAATCTTGTCTTTTAAATACCCAGAGTAAACATGAAGAATAGCTAAGAATGTTGTAAGGGAACAACAGTCAGGTAAAAACGATCAAGATATCCAAAATGAGCAAAAAAATGGCTGCCTTGCCTCAAAGGCTCTCACTAAAAGCATAAAGTTTACATAACTGGAAATGAGTAACTTTGAGACAAGAGCATTGGAAGAAGGCTATCCAAAGGAATTTGAAAATGTGAACATGCAGCTAGCACCAGAGAGTGGACCTAACACAAAGTGTAGGCATGGAAGTCTCATCTAGTCTCTTTCCCATGATTGCTGTTAATAAAATTGAATTAGACAGAGATTTAGATGCAGCTCCAGGAATCTGTTTCAGAATAGGAGTAGATGGTGAATAAAGATGAGACCAATTAGGGACACAAAGAGTTGATTGCTATGTATAATCTATGATCCATCATCTGTTGTGAGACAACGATTCCCTCAAATGAATATTAGTTTTATGTGCATATTTCCTTTACATGGTATTTTGAGTACTCCATCAGTTTTCCTTGCTTAAAATTATTTTTTTCATTATTATTATTATTATTAAAAATTTCCACCTCCTCCCCTCCTACCAATTACCTCCCCATCCCCCCAAATCCCCTCCCCCTCCTTTTCCAGTCCAAAGAGCAGTCATGGTTCCATGCCCTGTGGGAAGTCCAAGGTCCTCCCCCC
>LOEQ01008009.1:45550-58100 GCA_001685075.1 Bramus lutescens
AGGGGCCAAGGCAGTTTCTTTATTAACCAATGAAAGTAACACATAGACAGATGACCCTCCTACATCACCATATGAATCTATAAAGTTTTCTTTACATCTGTGGACGCCTCTTTAAATCCTGGTATTATAGTGTATTGTAATGGTATTGTTACCCAACAGGGAAACTGAACACTTTGCTTATTTCAGGTGCTTCCTAGAAGTTCAGGGTCTACTGGGGTCAAATTCTACAACAATGTCTTTTATTTGTTCTATTAGTTTCTAGTTGCAGGTGGCCGTCAGTAATCAGACATAAGGCTGATAAGACAAAGTAACTACTTTCTCATATGAGAAAATTACTGCATTTTCACAAGCATTGGGGTCTCCATTGCCTCCCATTAATTCTGGTCAGATGAAACAAAAACTGGTTTAAGTGTTTAAAGCATTGGGATATTCCATGCCTGCCATTAATTCTAGTTAGATGAAAGAGAAAAAAAAAAGCTACGTCAAGGTGTTTCTAGAAACAATAGTGACTTTTTCCTAGAAAAATTGTAGTATAAGCACAACTTCAGTCAAATGTGCATAAAATAAAGTGTAAAACACAGGAAGAAATTATCTGAAAGTGGTGGCAGCTGTCAGTCCTCTAGTAACAAGTTCTAATAGAAACAAGTTGTCCTGAGATGAGAATGAGCAAGGATGACAAATAAAGGCGCTAGAGTTGGAGAGACCATACAGCAGGTTAGATCCCTGATTTACCTTGCAGAAGACAAAAGTTCTGTTCCCATAACATCCACCTCTCACACCACCTGAAATTCTAGCTCTAGGAAATCTGCCACCATTTTCTGGCTTCTATAGGTGTATGCACTTATGGGTACATTCATACATACATATACTTCTAATTAAAAATAAAGCTAATTTTTTGAAACTCTGCTAAACTAGTCAAAAGTAGATGTTAAAGTGAATCAATCAACAAAACTGTTCTATATTACATAACCAGTTTTATTTATCAACTTTTAAAACACCAAAAGATGATCTGAGTATAACTATAGTACCACTTCTTAAGATATGTGTTTTGGAGAAAGATTAAATGGTAGCTGACATGATTTATCAGTTTTAAAAAGTAAGAAATATTTTACATGTACATTATTCAGGGGAAAAGCAAAAAAAATCAATTCTAAATTCATAGTCTAAGTCTAAATTTTATGTCCCACAATAAATTTTTCAAAGTAAAACAGAACTTGGAAATAAAATATGTAAGAGTCTGTGGTTGAGTACTATAGGAGGGGTTCGCTGAGGTACAGCCATTGGAATTGGAAAAAAAACTCAATTTTAAGCCTTTTAATTGAGATGTAAGTTGATGAGGGTGAAATCCATGAACAGGAACTACTAAAACAAATATGAAACCAGGTATTCATTTTTGAAATAGAATAATACAGAGATTCATTCATATGCTTAATCAGTTGTAAAAATGGATGATTCCCACAGTATGGAAGGATTCAAGTATGAAGGGCAATATGGAAGTTGCAGAGAACACTTCAACTTAATAAAATGGGGAAAGACCCCAAAAATCATTTAAAAATTAGGTGGGCCTGTGAAGAATTGCTGAGAAAGAATATAAAAAAAATTCCTTCAATACTATTTTTCTAGTCTATGGAGAGGGGATAAAAAGTCCATGGTTATCTTATTACAAACAGGTGGATATTTGCTTTATTTTGTTAAGAAATTAATAATTTTTATGTACTCTAAACATATCTCCATATTTATATTCATGCCTAGGATTTCCTCCATTGGAATTTAGCTGGAATTTCCTCCTTTGAGAAACATCTTTGAAGCATAGGAATGTTTGTAGGTTAATTCCCCAAGTGGTTATTTTATTCTGAAGTTTGAAAAAGTGTTAAGAGAAAAAGTAAGAAAATGATTTTTAGCACCAGGAATATTTGGATTCAGATAAATGAGCAAATGTGTTACTCACATCTCTTGTGGCTGTGACAAAAGACCTGAAAGAAGCAGCTTAAGGAATCAATAAGAGTTGTTTTTGGATCATATATGAGGCTATGGCCCTTTGTGGTTTATATACTCAGGGTTCTCATATAAAGGTAATTTTCTAAAACTTATTTAGAAGAATCCTCTTATTAGATGACCTCTAAAGTAAGACAAATGCAATTCACTACTGCATTCTGCTTTCAGTAGATCTATTTTAGTTCAGGTGACCATAGACACACACGCACACTCATGGAGAGAGACATGACACAGGTGTACGTACATACACACAGACACACAAATATCTACTTACATAGAGGAACAGAAAGACAGATATGCTCATATGTACATAAACTCATAAATTTATGCAGGGACACAGACAGACAAACAGGCTGACAGAGTGAGAAAAAGAGACACACAGAGAGAACACATTTACATATACACAAATCAATACACAGAGAGACACAGAGACCCACACTCACAAACAATCACCACATAAATGAAAAAAATGTGTTTTACATCAACATATTGAGACCAATTTATACTGGTTTATAAAAGCCAACTTTTAAAATTTCAGGTACATTTTAGAATAAACAATTGAATTGTATAAATGCAGTTTTAGTAAAATTTAATGAGATAAATGTCCACTCAAACACATCACTTTGATGATTTTATTATATTTTACTACTGGATTTACTATTGAATAGTGTCTTTTTATTTGCAACTTCAAAATATTGAAAATGCCGAGGAATGATAGTACAAATCTTTGTTATTCATATGGTCTGATAATATGTTTCTAGCTTGAAATAGACACATTTGGGGCTATTTCTACCACAGACGTTTGTAAGCAATCTGAATAAAAGTTTATTTTTTATCAGAAGTGGTTCTATAAACAACTGCTAAGAAAGCAATGGTTTTGAGAAATCATTTCAAAGTAATGGTGGTTTACACCTGTCTAGAAGCCCTTGAGTCATGGCTTTCTGGCTTTTTTCATTTCATTATTTCATTATGAAATACTATCATCATCCCAAAGGCCCAGACAGAGCTAAGGTCTCAAGAATCTTTGTTAGGACTGAGGAAGATCTAGTGTATATAGCAGTCAGTTGCCCTGTCCTAGAGTCCCTAAAGAGTCACTGAAGGCTGCATTTAGTTTTTATTTCTGTGTATGTATGCACCTTTCTTTGCATATGCTGGGTGTTTGTTGATGCACACAGAGGTGAGAACAGAGCATCAGATCTCCTGGAGCTGCAGTCACAGGAGGTTGTGCTCCATCTAATATAGGTGATGGAAACTGAACTCCAGTCCTCTGATAGAGCAGCAGGTGTTCTTAACCACTGAGAAATCTTTTCCATATCCTGTGCTACACTCACTTTGGGTCAAAGAATAACCTGAAACATTATCAATAATAATATTGAAGCAAGTGATATTTACTCTGAAGTAAATATTTTCTATCAAAATGGCTTTGGTTATCCTCATGCTGAATAATTTGCCATTATATTGGTAAAATTTAATTTGCTAATAAGCATGCAGTGGATAAGTTACCCAAGGCATCTTTTGGGTACATTGTCCATCTATAGAACTAAATTTCATTCTATACCTCCACTCATCTTTGTAAGCCTTTGGCACCAACTATAATTCAGTTCAAATACTGAAGCTGACCCTCCCCAAACCCACCAATATATTATAAATGAAATGAAATCATGAATCACCATGAAGGACTTTATTTAGATTCAGAACACAAAATAAAATACAATTATCCCCATCATTAAAGTTCTGTTAACATGTCCAAAATGAGTTCATCTGTAAGGTTTTCAGGTACAGTATGATAATGTACAAATATTCATTGCTAATGTGTTGCAGAATTAACTTCTTTAGTCACATTAGAAGATGGAAGGCCCAAGCCTAGGCAAACAAAGTCCTCTGTTCTCTGTGGTATCAGCTCTTAAGGAATTTATTGATAACATTTGTTCAAGAAAATGTTATCTTAAGGTGTAAGATACTTGAACACATGCTTTGTTCAATTTCAACAAATAATTTTCAATTGGAGTAGGTGAATGTTTATTCTTTCCATGAATAAAAGGGGGAAATAGGTAGTTGGTATATTTCCTTTTTGATATCATATATCTTTATTTGACTAAAAGATCATTTAGATAATATAGGGCTTAGAGCAATTTTCAATTGTCAGTTAAGTATGATACTTAATACTGATAATCAACTTCATAGGATTTAAGGCCATCTTGGAAATAAACTTCTGAGTATATTTTAAAGGGGTTTTATGCATTGGATTAAGTTTGGAAGACCTATCCTGCATGCAATAACACCATTCCATGGACTAAGGAACAAGGTTTTAAAAACCAAAGAAAAGAGACAAACCCGTGTCTTAGTTACCTTTCTTTTGCTGTAACAAGACACAGCAAGGCAACTGTGATAAATAAAGTGTTTATTTTTGAATTAAAGTTTCAGAGGGGAGCATGGCAAAACTCAGGCAGGCATAACTGGAGCAGGAGAGAGGTCATGCACCCATGAGGTAGAGGAGTGTTTTGAAACCTCTAGGCCCTTCGCTCTTAGCACACTTTTCATTCCCAAAGTCCATACCTCCTAATCCTAATCCTGGTCAAATAGTTACACTAACTGGTTAAAAAAAAAAGTGAAACATAAGAACCTTTGGGGGCCATGCTCCTTCAAACCACCACAACCAGTATTCATCTTTATGAATGTGTGTGATTAATGTACATCCCCAAACAGTGACTGTAAACAAATCATTCTGTATCTGGAGGTTTCTGATCCCACCTGAACCCACAGCCTCTTCTAAAAAAAAAAAAACTCTCAGATTCTTAATATTAGTTATATACTGCTTGGCCTATTAACTCAAGCTGATTATTAGCTAGTTCTTATACCTTAAATTAACCCATTTCTATTAATTTATATTTTACCACAAGGCTCATGGCTTGTTACCTCACATCTTGCTTCTCTGGTGACTGCTTGTGTCTCCTTTGACTGCAACTTCTTTCTCTTTATATTCAGTTTGACTTTCCCACCTAGCTATATTATGCCCAGTCATAGACCAATACTGCTTCTTTACTAATCAATGGTAATAAAATATATTCACAGCATACAGAGGGGTACCCCACATCATCTTCCATTTTCTGTCAAATTAAAAATGAAGGATTTAACTTTGACATAGTAAAACTGCATATAGCAAAATGGTTTTCAAGCAAGGATTGCAGTTACAATATTTTGTCTATTTGTATTTGACAAAATTAAAGAAAATATTCTATTATCAATTTTATCTTTGTGAGTCTAAAGATTCATATCAAATTTGTCTTTTATCATAACTAAAGAAAACCATACTTATAATTATTTATACTTCAACTCCATCAAAGACCACAGAAGAATATAATATTACCTAAGTAAACAGGAAGTGCATTCTAAGAACTTCCAAAATTCTAGAAATGACAGAGATTTGTGGCTGCCCGGACAGTCAACTAAAGTTCATCTGTAACATTGGGGCATCCATCTTCAGTCTATAGGCCTAGAGTGTGTCTGGCAGACTTCTCACTGAAGCAGGAAATTTGAAACTTTCCTCTGTGTCCTGCATAATGTCTGGCAGACTCTACCATGAAACAGGAAACATCAATGACTGTTCCATTTTGTTTTGCAAAGTACAGCAGTCATTTTCCTGTGGGACTTCTATGTCCAGTTTTTATAGTATATTTTCAAATGGTCCAGAAAAAAAAGCAGATCGTTGCCCAAATGGCTAGCCTTGCCATATCGAAAGCAAACTCCGTAGGAAACTTCTTTAATGCCCATCATATTCTTGAAGGAATTGGTGCTTCCAGGAACAGACATATCTCACAGATGAGAAAAGTCTAAGTTATTAAGATATTTTTAAATGCCATATTCTGAAGGTCTTCAAATATTTGAAGATTATCTATTTGAAATATATCTGTATATCTAGAAAACCTAACTAGCATACATTTGACTATGATAGATGACTGTTATTACATTTCTTAATTGTACAATACATTTTTAAAATATCTGCATAAACATAATGCCTTAAATAATAGTAGAAAATATACATATAGTATAACAAAACTGACATTAAGTTTGTATCAATAAGACAAAATCCATACCAATATAAAGAATTTTAGATTAACATTTTATTTGTTTAAGTATTAAGATTCAATAGTATGCCCTTTTTCCTCATTCCTATATCATATCCCCTTTTCTTTTTTAATAAAGAGACTGACTATGACCATTAACCACTTAAAACCAACCCTATTTTAATGAAAACAAATATTTGTAACAATATTTTGGGAATTTGGTCATAGTTTTCTAAACTTCTTGCCAATTGGGGGTGCTGGTAATCTTATGGGGATTGGGTGAAATTTTTGAATTGTGGTCAAATCTTGACTGTAGTAGTCTGTGAAGCTGCATAATCTCAGCCAGTTGCCTTGAAACCATTCTGGATGCTGGATCAACTGGGCCATCACTGAAGAAAGACACTTAAAAAAAACCCACACAAGCGCAGAATTGAGAATAATATTTATTTAGGGGTAGACTCACAAATTAGAATTCTCTGCTGGAATGGAGAACAGAAACCGAATCCCACAGGAGGTCTGACACATGCTCTACATTGGCAAAAATAGTATAAGAGGCCATTCCCTAGTGGGCAGGAAACTACTGGCTGTAAGATTTCCTACAGCATATCACTCCCATGGAAACCTCTCAGCAGGGGGAGGGAGGTTGTTCTTACTTGATCAAGCCATATTAGCCTGAAAGGAATTCAGAGCTTCTCATCTTCTTTGGAAATAAATGCAGAACCTCTTTACCAAAGCAACATATTATTAGACTCAAATTTTGAAGTTAAGATACCTTTATGCTGGTTTAGCTTAGCAGCTCCCACAACCAAATGTCTCTCTGCAGTTAAGTCATCAACAGTCAAAAATTCAAAGAAAACAATAATATACATAATCTATATACTCTACATATTTTCCATTTCTAGATGGCTTATTATTTTTGTATTATTTTGCTGTCTCTTTGTAGACTTTATTTTTATTTTTTAAATTATATTTTTATAACTTCCTATGCTATTTTTCCTATCTCTCTTAACCTTATGTACATTTTTTAAACATACTGGGACCTATTTAGTTTATGATTTGTCTGAATCTACCTTTATTGTGTACCTGTGATATTTTTTGATCACTGTTTTAAACTGTTATGTAGGTATGGCTAGAACAAGAGAGCAACCACTTTGGCTGTTGGTTCTGCCCTTGTTGACTTTACAACATGGTAGAGTTAGAAACAAGCATCACACTTATCCTTACCTCTGAATTCTGACATCAAGTAGCATGAAACTAGCCCTCAAACTTTGTATGTATGGGCCCAAGCTAAGTACACCATGCAGCATACAACTGATTAGAGACTTGTGTAAGACTGCAGAAACCCACCACCCCAATTAGTTCACGGTAGCTTTTGGCTGGCTGCATCCCAGAAGCACCTGTTGGGAGATATGTCTGTACCATGGCTGGCATGAGAAAATAAGAGGCCCAGTGCAGCTCTACTTCTGTGCATTAAGAACCCTTTTACAGGATTTTGAAGTCCTATGTGGATCCGTGCTAGACAGCAGGCACCATTTGTAACTGGAGATTTCTCATTTCACCTGATTCCGCAGGCACATTTAAAATAACCACTCAGAGGCTTAATATTCATTACTAACTGTTTGGTCTATTAACTTAGGTGTATTATTAACTAGCTCTTACAACATAAATTATCCTCTATCTTCTAGTTGTATTTTACTATGAGGTTTGTGACTGGTTACCTCAAATCTATTTTCTCTAAAAGATGGTACATCTATCTCCCTTGACTCCACCTTCTTTCTCACAGTATTCAGTTTGGCTTTTTCACCTAACTATATTCTGCCCTGTCATAGGATAAAGCAGATTATTTACTAACCGATGGTAATAAAACATATTCACAGCATACAGAGGGCCATCCTGTATCATTACTACTTTACTAATTTATTTTGTCAGAACCTGAGAAAAGCAGTAATTCTAAGATGTCACAGAATTCTAATGCATACTCTGCCACTACACAAAGTTCCCTTATCATCAGCCTAGCTTTGCAGACTGATAGATGGAATTTCAACAATGATTTCAGTACCTTAATTTATTATAGTCATGCATTGTTCACAGTTTATAAAAAGGTTAAGTCTTGATATCATGCATACTGCAGATTGTTAAATTTTGTAATGTTCTATAAGCTCTATTTCTAAAAATAAAGCCCATTTATTGGAGGGAGCAGTCTTCTGTATGATCTACCTCTAGGACTTAATTTAAAATTTCAGTAAGTAGAGAAAAAAATCAATATCTCACCTAATCTTATCTCTACATTTTACAGCCATAAAATATTACATAAAATAGCAGAAGCTAAGACACTTGTCTCAGAAGTGAAAAGTTATAATAAAATTGTAATTTGCTGTTAATAAAAGCTAATGAACTTTGAAGTACACTAGATGGATTACTGATGGGTTTAGAAACATTTGTGAATCAATAGGAAAATTAAAACTCTTTAGTAAACATTATATATTCCATATTCAAAAAACATGTCAGTAAAACTTCTTATTTACATTAATTTTGATCACATCCTAAAATCACTTATGATTGATATTGAGTTGTATGGATTATTACTCCATTATGCAGAAATACGAATTAATGATTGAATTTTGGAATTATTTTACATTTCCAACTTATAACACAGTAAATTTTCATTAGCCCCATTATATTTGAATACATGTCCTGGAAATAAATAATGAGACAAACTTTGAATGCTAATTTAAAAAAGACTGCTTTTCAGGTTTGCAATTGTGCTTTGCTTTTCATTAGTTTGTAAAGAGCTCATGTTTCAAACTTCCTTGTTTCCATTTTAGATGTATTTGACTTCAGATCCTTAATCACTCTAACACAAAGACAGCATACATTCTCTAAAGTATGAAGGTTAAACTTAAGAGCACAAAAAAGCTGATATGGATTATATTCATTAGACATTCCTGATTTGGTTACATATAACAAATAAATGCTAAGATCCTATTATATAGGGTGTATTTAATTTCTTCCCGGCAGTCTAGATTTAACAGTTCTAGAAGGTATTATACAAGACAATCAAGAAGAAAAAAATTCAGTGGAATTGCTCTTGTAGGTCACACTATATACTATAATAGCCTACCAGGAATAATATGACTACTGTTACCATAGAGGTATGATGGTCAATGAAGTAATAAACCACTTTTTGATTGGATTTTTGGAAGGCTCTGGTGAGGAAAATAAATGCTTGATTGTCTAGTCTATGCAAAAGTCTATAGTTAGAGATATCACAATCCCTAGGAGGAAAGTTTCCAACTTTGTTTCACTAAATGAACATGTCAAACTGCCTCCTATGTATTTAGATTTATATTCATATATTAGTCCTGTTCTAAGCATTTAAGCATATGTCATATGCAGCAGATATTGGGAAGTTAAAGGATCATGATTTTTAAATACATCCCAGGAATACACACATTTAACTACTGATTACCAACTGTATACTCAATCCCAAAATTAGGTACAAAAAAGCTAAATAAAGCCCATTTATGGAATTAGTTAGTGCTCTATATAATAACTTATATCACAATGGAAAGTTTCAATATATATATATATATTAATCTTTTAAACTTTGAGATAATATTTATACCTTAAGAAAAGCTTCAAACAGTCAGAATAACAGCAAAGGATTATGAAATTATTGATAATAGATTAGTCCCTTTTTTTTTTGGTCATTCTCCTGTCCCATACCAGATGGCTCCTCTGACATGAGACAGAGGTGTGGGATTTTTCTTTAACAAGCATGCTTGGGTTTAGAAAAGATGACAGCATGCTCTAACTCCAAAGCCCACTTTAATTTTAATAGAATTGGGAACACAAAAAGACCATTTGCTTTACATGTCTGTATACAATGGCAGAAACAGGCATTTGGGAAGATTTATAAAATTTTATCCTGTTGGAAATGTGCTATGCCATTAGGCCAACTTAATCTTTTTCTTGAAACATTTTCTCTTGATGATTTGTCCTATTTTTTCATATTTCTAATTTGTCCAGTGGTCATCAGAGTCCTTAGTTGGATGCTTTATTCTCCTGGAAAGATAAAAAACGCATTCTGCTCTATCCCTAATTTTGAGGCGTTTGCCTTTTTAGCAGGTTATAGGTGATAATTATCAACTCACATAGAGGTGTAGGAGACAAAGGTGGATTTATGGAAATAAATCTAAAAGTCATTTGTTAGTCACATGATTTAATTTAGATTGAATGGCCATGCAGGTTGATGAACTAATATCTCTCCTAATCATAAAGTCTCTTGTGTTTGAATCTAGTCTTTATCCGCTTTGATGGTATCTATAACTTTTCTTCTCCTGTGGAAACAAAAGCAAAGCCTCTTCCTTAATTTAACACCTATCCTGTTTTCCATTTTGAGGTCTACATATCTTGAAAGTATACAGGCTGATTTAATTCAGCAGTTTTTTCTACAATCAAATGTATTTACACAGCTGTTTTTACTTTAACATTAGCATTTAAAAACTTGAAAGTTTTTAACTCATTGTGCAAGTTATCTCTGGGGATCTTCATTACCCCTTTCTGTTTATTAAGCATACCTTGTAAAGTTCAATTAGTTCTTTCTATTACTGCTTGTCCTTTAGGAATGTTTAGTATACTTCTAATAAGATTTATACTATAATATGCAAAAATGTTTCATTTTAATATATATATATCTATATATGCTGGAGAATTATCAGTCTTAATTTGTACAGGTATTCTCATAATGGCCCCAACATCTAATTAATGTGTGATTACTGAATCAGTATTTTCAAAACTCAATACAGTTGCTCATTAAACAACTGAATATGTATCTATGGTATGGTTCACACATTTTAATCTTTCAAACTGTGCAAAATGGAAACACTGTCATTTGCCAAATTTTATTTCTTTGAGTATCCTTTGGATTAATTCCAGAAGGTAGTGAAGTTTGGTTATGCAAAGTATAAGTAGGGTATATCCTTATAAATTTCTTGGCTTGAGAAGGGGAGGGGGAGAACATGAGGGAAATGGATGGTCAAGATGAGAAAAGGACAGAGAGGGAGAGCAAGCAAAGAGATATCTTGATTGAGGGAGCCATTATGGAGCTACCAAGATACCTGGCAATAGAGAAATTCCCAGGAATTCACAAGGATGACCCCAGCTAAAAGCCTAAGCAAAAGTGGAGGGAGTGCCTAACCTAGCCTTCCACTCTAATGAGATTGATGACTACCTTTATTGTAGTCCAGCAACTAATAGAAGCAGAAGCAGAGATCCACAGTGGAGCACTGGGATGAGCTCTCAGAGTCCAGCTGAAGAATGGGAAGAGTGAGAATATGAGCAAAGAGGTCAAGACCATGATGGGTAAACCCATTGAAATAGCTGACCTGAGCTAATGGGAGCTCACCTGCTCAGGTGTGACATTGAGGGAACCAACATGAGACCAAACTAGGCCCTCTGAATGTGGGTGATTGTTCTATAGCTGGGGAAGTCTGTGCGGCCACTGGAAGTGGGAACAGGATTTCTCCCTAGTGCTTGAACTGGATTTTTGGAGCCCATTCTCTTTGGAGAGATACCTTGCTCAGCCTAGATATAGTGGTGAAAGGCTTGGTCTTGTCTCAAAGCAATGTGCTAGACTTTGCTGACTCCCCATCAGAAACCTTACCCTCTTTGAGGAGTGGATAGTGGGTAGGGTGGAGGGAGCAGGAGGAGTGGATGGAGAAGAAATTGGGTTTGGTGTGTAAAATGAGAAAAGATTGTTTTATAAATTAATTTACTTAAAAAAACTTGCTATTGACAATACATTTCCCTAAAACTTCTGAGACTTGTAGCACATTTCTTGCCAATAACTGATCAATTTTATTAATTACCTTATGCTACAGGGCCTGGTAGACATGTATGAGATCTGATAAGCATGATATACAAGGGGTCATTTATTTCCTTTTTTTAAAAGAAAGCAAATTATCCCTTTTTTTCATTTTATATACCAATACAGATTCCCACTTCTTCCCCTCCTCTAATTTCCTCCTCTTTCTTCCAAACCCTGAATCACATTGCTTTAGGGAAGGTCCAAGGCCCTCCCTACTATATCTAGGCTGAGCAAGGTATTCATCCAAGGAGAATAAGTTCCAAATAAGCCAGTACAAGTAGTAGGGATAAATTCTGGTGCCTCTGCAGTGGCCCTGCAGTCTTCCCCTGCCATGCAACTATTACCCACATTCAGTGGGACTAGTTTGGACATAGCTATTTTCTTCCCTGTCTGCCTGCAGTTGGTGAGTGTAGTGATAGGGGAGAGCAGGCCTGCTTTTCATCCCACCCAGCTCCCGCATGGCTAGCTTAACACCTGAAATAACAACACATGAATTGTATTCATTTAAACATTGCCTGGCCCATTATATCTAGCCTCTTCTTGGCTAACTCTCACATCACCACGGTGTCATAGCTTACCTGGAAGATTCTAACTCACATCCATCTTGGCCGGAGCTTTATGC
>LOEQ01008010.1:0-17601 GCA_001685075.1 Bramus lutescens
AATAAATGCTGATTGGCCAGTAGCCAGGCAGGAAATATAGGTAGGACAACCAGATGGGAAGTAGAGGTGTGTCAATGAGAATAGGAGAATTCTGGGAGGAAGGAAGCCCATTCCTCTGCAGTCCTGGCCCAGCCATAGGAGAAGCAAGATGTTACTGCCTTGCTGAATGAGGTACCGAGCCACATGGCTAGCATAGACAAGAATAATGGGCTAATATAAGTTATAAGAGTTAATAAGAAGCCTGAACTAATGGGCCAATCAGTTTATAACTAATGTAGACCTCTGTATGATTTGTTTGGGACTTAATAATTGTGGGAACCAGGCAGGACAAAAACCTCAGTCAACAAAGCTAAGAGCCAGTAGCTGACTGCTTTGATTTTCTGGTCTTCAGGTAAGCTTTATTTATTAAAATACAAATGAAATACCACTACAGTTTATTAACAGAAATAATGCAAAACAAATCAAAGTTTCATACAAAATAATTTGAATTATGTTGTGAGTTGGTAAAGTTCTTGTTGTACAAGCGAGAACACCTGAATTCAGATTTCCCAGCACCCATGCAAGAATGAGATTCAACAAAATACATCTGCAACTCCAGAGCTGTGAGGACTGGTAGTTATTCTCTGGAAACCACTAGCCTGTCAGGGAAGCTGAGTTAGAATCCATGAGCTACAGTTTTGATGCCTTACCCTGTCTCAAAAACATAAAAATAAAGTAGGGACCAGATCCCTGGCCTCGACATGTGCATGTACATCCTGACACACCCATGCTTAGACATATGGACACTTTTCTACACATGCCACATGTACAAAAGAACAAAAACAAAATAAAAGCAAAACCATGAGAAGGCAGCTACATAGAGGTCGGTACTAGGGGCAGATATGTTAGGTCTTTCTAAAATGACAGCATATAACGGGAGAGCAGGGAGGCTCATGTCAGAATTTCATGTATGAATTAATGCAGGGGACAGTGACATTAGAATAAACAGAAACAGGAACATGTGAAGCTATTTTGGAGGTTGAAATTTGGTTTCATAGGGAAATTTAAAACCAGTATCTTTGGTCCAGGTTCTCTCTGCACCTCACCCCAGAGCCTTCTACAAAGCATATAAGCATTCTTTCCCTCCAGGGGAGATGCAGGTTTTTATCTACCTGGCTGACTTGGATCTCAATAGTTGTCCCACTAACCACAAGCTGCAGTCAGTGCACCTGTCAGATGGGAATGATATTGATTCCATGGAATTCTTCTGAAGATGAAATATACTTTGTACCAATTCCTTGATTTTCACCCAGAAATAAGCAGGCTTTAATCACAGAGGAGGGTGTATTGTTGCCAAAACCTCTTCAGTGAACAGGCTCCCAGTTGATTGCAGGTTTATAGAAAACTGATGAAAAATTTTGGCTTACACAGTAATGAAGAGGTGCAGAATGGCAATTCTTCTGTGGTAATTTAGTTTGAGCAGGTTAAGTCAGCGGTGAATAATTTATTGCAAAATATGCATTACGATGTGCATAATTTACTTAAATAAAAGCTCATAAAAGTCAAATTCCGAGATACATATTAACTCAGGCTGAAGGCACAGTGTATCTGTGTCTTGAATCATCCCTTTAAATTTGGAATGTAAGTGAATGTAGTAAACTTGCTCACTACATATTTGAAGAGAAGAGTAAGTTTTGTTTGTTTGTGAAAATCTGTATTCTAAAAAATTGATTATTATAATAGGAAAGCTATATGTGTGTGTTTTTGTGTATATATATAAGATTGTATATATATTAAATAACTTACATTTAATAGTCATATTTTGGTTATACACTAAGCAGACACACCCTAAAGCTTCAGTATATATCCTATATAATTATATGGAATATATATCACAATGTATATATACATATGAATGCATAAGATGTCCTATATATCTAAAATATACATTCTATGTTGGTTAAAATTGAGAATGTAAATATGTGACAGCACTTCATAAGATACTGTATCCCTCTTACCATGCATATTATATGCATATTTACAATACTTGCAAGCACATTTTTAAAAGTAAAGAAGATTTGTAGAGTATAAATTGAAAGCACATTATCATATAAAATAAGTGATCTAGTTTCCTGCTTACAATTATTAATTTTTCAGGGTTCAAAATCTTCAGCGAAGCCAATCTTTGGAACATAAATATTCTGCTTAAAATCAAATAAAACATTTTGTAATGTGAGTCAGTGCATACTAAACCAAATATTTGTATTTTCTAAAATTCTCAAAAATTGTGTTTAAAAGCCTCTTACATGGCTGAGATGTATGAGATACACAGGTCTTAGAAGAATCCCTGGGTGTATTTAGTTCTCTTGGTTAAATGTGGCTTTGTTTCCTGGACCGTGAATTGACAGAGAGAAGTCCTTGTGCTTCAGGGTTTTAGTGTTCATGTTTTAATGCCAGAAACTCTGAAGAAGAGGCCCGTCTTATAGATGAGAAGGCAGGCAGAAGAAGCCAGATGTGCAGTTCAGCCTAGACACACACGGCAAAAGAGTTTGTCCTAGAGTCTGGGCTATCATGGAAAGTCAAGCGACCTTTATTCTTGCGAAATGATAGAAGTCTGAGATGGTCAGTATTGTTAACATATCTTGTTGTAAATGACTTCACATCGCAACAAAAAACATAGTCTATTTCAAATCGTTTCATTAATTTTCTGTTTCAGATTAAACCTGGATGGCTGACTTTTCAGCAGCCCAGTACATGAGTAATTATATACCTGTGTGTTTGACTGACAATTATGGAGTGATTGATTGGTAGGGTACATGGTGTTAGGCACTGAAAACAGAAATTAGTACCATATGAGGACTGTCTTCATAAACAGGCAAACAAAACTAACAACAACAAACTCACACAAAGAGAAAAGGTTAATACCAAGCTCACTCCAACATTAAAAGTAGTGTACACCATACTAGTGTGAGTAAAACTTTTGAGAAAACTAGGGATACTGATTCAGTCCATCTGAAAGATCTGTTCTATGACTCCAAAGAATGGGTAGAATTTTTATAAATGAAAAAGGAAATCACTCAAAGAAACATGAATGCATTTATTATGGTGGCTGTTGGGGCCACACTGTTCAGAAAAGGCTAATGATGGGGAAGGGTGGAAGAGATGGAAAGAGGCCAGTGAATTTTATCTATATGCGTGGAAGAAACATGGATGACTTACAAGAAGCAGTGACAGAAATAGAATCACATGTACCCTAATGCTGCTTCTCATCGGTGAGCAACTTCATACTATCCTGGAACAGCCAAATACCTAATATATACATACATATCTATATCTGTATCTATATTATCTCTTTCTCTGTATATCTACCCCCTCTCTCATTCCTTTCCCTCATTACATAGCACATATAATCTCTATAAAATGTGATAAAGTTTAGCACAATCCATTATGCTTATAAGTAAGGATTGATAATTTTGTTTTTCCTTTTTTTCTGAAGGTTTAAAATCACTATTCTGGAAATTAAAAAAAAAAACTGCCTCTGAGAAGGCAGAGTGGAGGCTGCGGTATGGCTAAACCCACAACCTTACAGGAAGCAGCAAATAAATGTTAGTACTGTTTATTTAAATATTTGCTTGGGCTGAAAGCAAGGAAAATGAGTCCCTTCACTTCAAAAGGATGGTTTCATTTTTCAGGGCTGGATATTCAACAAGTGATACTTCTGAAAAGGAGGGGGAATACTGAGAAGCTGGGAGGGGACCGGTACAGTGGCTCATCTGCCCAGCACTTGCTTCTCAGAAACTCACAAACTCCTTCCCTTGGGGGATTTGAGAAGACATAAGCAGAGAGCCTTGGGCTAGGCAAGTTGCCTATCTTGTCAGTTGACAGCTTAGCCAATTCTTGTCACCAGGAGAACATTAACATTAAAGAGCATGGAAACTGTATCACAAGCACCGTTTGGTCAGAGTATTACCTAGGACTGAAAAAACAACCAAATATTAAGGTCAGCCTATAAACCTGCACCATTAAACCAGTAGTTCTAAAGAAGTGACAGCGTAGAAAGTAACTGCCCCTATCCCTGGCGTAGTCAGTAAACCTGTAGCCCCCTCTGGAGACTTGTTATTACTTTTGATGTTTATTGATGCCACTTGGAGAGCATTTGCATTGATTTGAAAGATCAAAAGAAAGCATTTTGACAGTAATGTTCAAGACAGAGCCTCAGTTTCCCCTCATGAGGGGTGTGGAGGTGTGCCAGTGGACTCAGCACCCAGCACGCTCAGCCATTACTGCGTAGTTCCCTGGCCATACCAGGTTTCCTATGGGAGACAATCAGTCTGCAGGCAAACACTTCAGTGATTAAAGGACACAGAGAACTCCAGTATCCAAAGCTTATACAGTGAATCAGAGAATCTGAGGATAGCACTAAATAGCCTTCAGAACATTCCCGGACACACACACACACACACACACACACACACACACACGAACACACCTGTTCCTGCTTCTAGCAAATAGGGGGTCACCAATGCAAATTGTGGGGTGAAACAGCTTTTGTCATGGAACTTAGAAGCCTGCTGTGACGATTGCTGACTCTAGGGGACCAAAAATTGCTGTCAAAGGCTATGTGGTCTGTTACCATGGTTTCCAAATTAAAAAAATAAAAAAGACCTAGAGCATGCTTTTCAGCAAAAGATGTGTTCCAATCGACGATGTTTCTGTGAAAAGAAAAAGCAGAAAATATTTGTAATGTGAATGTGAACTGCCCTGAAAAATTCACATGGGAAATGCATATGCAGGCTTAGTGACTGGCTGTCATAGATGGACCAGGAACAGGATATTGTAGTTTGATAGAAAGTTACCCCAAGTTCAGCTACCTCAGCCTTGTTTTTAATGGAAAGGAGATAGGAGAGAGGAAGGCAAGGAGAAAGGGAGGGGGAAGGGAATGGTTGTTACATAAAGAACACCTAGCATAATGTAAGTAGTCAGTAGATGATAACATAATGAATCAATGAAAAACTAATGGCTAAAAAAAAATCACAAGAAAAATCTACCATAGTACAAGGAAGATAAACATCATGTTCCTGGTCTTTGGAAATAACTACAGCCATGTTTCCAGGGCTCCTTACTCAATATACAGTCACTGAGAGGCAGCCAGGTCCCCCCCGCCCCCCGAAAGTTTGGAAGTGCCGTCACATGCGCCCATCCTCTATTTCCTGAATTAACTCTCTCCATTTGATAGACTCCTCAGGTGATCACCTGTACACAGATGTCTGAGAAGCATTACTCCAAGGGCCATACTCTGGAACTGGCAGTTAAAAGGCAGATGGGTCTGATCCTCAGGGATTGGGAATAGGCAGGCACTGGTGTGTGTGAGACAGTGACACAATCATTGTCTACAGGCTGTGGGGACAGGTGGTTTAAAATCACAGGTTTCCTGAAGGACAGGCACTCAGCATGGATTAACTACAGGTTGAAAGTGAAGATCATGCGGGTCATGTGAGGGAGAGAATAGTAACAGAATGCTATTCCATTTTGTGGTTGAGATCTGGCATATCAAATCTTTATGCATGAAATTTTATTTTGACTATGCACAATAAGTGTTATGTAAAAAACATACAAATTTATTTAATTATAAAATATATATGTATATTTTTCACAGTGTTGACAAGAATAAGAAGTACCCTCTTTAAGTTTTAATATTCCTGAGTAAGAATTAAAATTCTAAATGTTTTCCATATGTTTGGAGATGTAAGTATTTATGCAAAGCCGAATGGTCCTATTATAAATTCTGTCTGTCAGAAATGCCTACCTCAGGATCCCTTGCTACCTATATTTTCAGTGCTCTGTCTCCCTAGTTCTATGGAAATTTACCTGGCTTCAGTTTATAGCTCTTCTTGTCATGAAATAAAAGATTGGTTTTACTTTGAATGGGCAGTTAACATCTGTGCCGTGGATGGTGCCTGCCTAGGTAGTGAAATGATATAATTTCTTCCCAATTTTCTATCTATTTGTTGTATTACTCATGACCCATGTTGCAATTTGCTGCCTAATCACAAATAAAATGCTTTTATTATTTTGTGTTTTGTATTTTGTGCAGCCAGAAATTTATGGCTGACAGAAGATTTGATTTACAATTATCTCCCCAACATGAATCACCAAGACATGAGGCCCTGGTAGGACAGTAGCTGCCAATGGCTTTCTATGTCACACAATCCCATAATGACCATGAGGGAAAAAGCAGAATTAAAGTTGGGTTGTTTGATTTGCTTTTGATCATTCATGATAGCAGTATGCCTATTATATATCTTAAAATAGAATTAAAACTATATGGCAGTAGGGACACAAGCTTATTTTTTAAAGCAGAAGAGACAAAATTTAGAATTTAAGTATTTTATGACACCTTATTCAAACTGGTATGATTCATCTAGTTCTGAACATTACCACGGACACCTTATGGGAGAATAGTGGAATACCTTGTTCTTTCCGCCACATGATCCTCGCTTGAACAAGGATGGGCTGGGTCGCTGCATTATCATAGACATCAGATCCCAAAGCAGCACCGCTGCCCACGCAGCTGGAGCATCTTTTGTAGGGAGTCTCACAAGCATTCATTCGTTTGTGAATTCATTCAGTTTCCTCAATAAGTATTAAGGCATTCTAGCAAGCCAACGTTCGTTTTCTGTGTACTGGAAGTCTAAGTTAAATGAAGCCCAGATTTTACTATGAAAGATCTTAGAGCTCCTTGAGGAAACAAAACTAACATATGTTTAGAGTAGACAATGATAAATGCCACAACGGGATTCATAGGAGCAGAGGACAATTCAGAGACTGGATTGTCTGCACAAACAGGAGCCCAGAGTCTTCTAGAAGGTTTTACATCCAAGACCTATCCTGAAGCTGGAGTTTAACTTTACTAAGTGGCTCTCACATTTCTCTACTTTGGCCTGGTAATTCTTAAGACCTAGATTCTCCAGATTTTGGTTTATGCAGCCAGTCTTCACTAGGAAGGTTTTAAAAGCCTTCATAGAATGAATGGTGTTCCATTGTGCTGTGCTGAGCCCAGTTTGCCAGTCCTTTAATACATTTTGAGCTCAATTAAAACAGGACAGGATCTCCTGAGTCAATTGGGAGCCTGGGAACCTTGGGAGAGGGTTGAAGGGGAGGGGAGAGACAGGGAGGGGAGCAGGGGGAAATGTAGAGCTCAATAAAAATCAATAAAAAAAACCCCAGGAGCTTTGATTTATTGATCACTGTATCTTTAGGGACTAGCATGGTACCTAACACATACGTAGTGCTTATTAATATTTGTAAATTTGCTGAATGTTAGGTGAGGTGTAATTATTGAGGTGTGTTAGAGATGGGTTGAGAAGGGAGAAGAGTTCCTGACACCCTCAGCAGAAAGAATAACAAGGTCACACATATAAAAGGTAAAATGAAGGGATGGGCGTATAGAATAACAAATACTTTAGAGCTACTGGAACACACACTAAGGAAGCTGAGAGAGTATAGAGATGCTGTTCCAGTATCATGGGAACTGAATCCTTTGCTCTCCCCATTTGTCTCTGCTTTGCTTTGGCAGATTTTTGAGGGTTGCCTCCTGAAGTCAGGATTTGCTTGATGTGAACATGTTATAAACATGCCTCCCTGTCATGTAACTCACAGAGATGCAGGATTCCCAGTGGCAGAATCCCCAAACAAATAGGATGTTCTTCTGTTCATTTCAATGCTGAGAATAAGACCAGTACTGCAACCTTAACCAAATCTGAAGCAAGCTTGATGTTTATTGGAGTAGACCCAAGATTTGGCCAGCAAGTGCCTCTTAAGTTCATTAAGAGAGCAGCCCTGAATCCATCTCTTGGGCCTCTTTTAAGGAATAAAATCACAAGTAGTTTCACTGAAGGAAGACAATGGGACAATAAGGAAATATAAAAAAAAAGTCTAAAAAAATAAGGTGGTCATCCGCCATGTGCTTAGAGAGGGGTCAGGGAGGGTCATGGAGGGTAAGGGTATTCTCAAAAACAAATCACCGTCATGTATTGTAGAAGGATAGAGTCCAGGACACAGAAAGAAACTTAACTCTCATACTAAAAAAACTTATTTTTTTAAAAAAATGCAACATAATGGCTCCTGCCTTCAAAATGGAGTCAGACAGGTTCCTCAGGTCACTGAAGCTCAATGTAAACTCCTAAGGAACCTGCCTCAGAAAGATGGCTACCCACTGCAGAAGATTTCTCATATATATGAAATTTGAGACTAGGATTGAACAACCACAGATACAGAATTAGCATCTGATATGTGGCAGTGTTTCTGGTAAGATCATACTTAGTGTATAAAATTCCAGCTCAAGTTTGTTGATTGATAGGCAGATGGAAGTAGAGAATATTGAGACACTACGCTATGAATAGGTTTGAGATGTAGAGGCCTATGATCGTTTTAGAGATAATAAAGGTCTGAGATAGCCCTGGGAGCCACTACAGCAAGCAGGCAGGTTGGTACAGTGGGACAGGTCTGGATTCTGTTTCCTATTCCATCTCAAATGGGGTCTAGGGTCATAAGCAAGTCATCTCATATGCTTCTCTGACCCTCTGAGGCACCATCACAAATAATGTTTAAGTAAGCATTGCAGCATTTTATAGCCAATAAATATAAATATTAAAATTGTAGAGGTAGTTATGATGAGTATAGCTCAAACCAGGGCAGTAGGGAATAAAGAGACAAAAGTCTTTAAGTTCATATAATTATTTATCATAAAACTTTTAGTAAACCAGAAGTAGAAGAGAACTACTTAGCTAATATAGTATTTAATGGTTAAATTCAAGATTTTATGTTCTTATATTTTAATGCTTTATTGGGAGTTCTAATAACGCAAAGGGTATGAAATTTAACCAGCGTCATTAGGTTTTGGAGAAAATTTCAAGTGCTTCTTGTTGCAGGAAGGTCTAGCTGTGTCTCTAGAAACCACGAAGAATATTATGCCTCAGCAAACACTTGGAACAAGTATATTTATAAAGATGTCAGGAGGTAAAGTCAGTATAGAAAATGACATAGCTTTGTAATCTGATGATAAACTTTTGGGAAGTGAAATAAAAACGTAGTATAAATAGAGAGCAGAGCATTTACACATTTAACCAAGTGAGTGCTGTCACTTTAAACCACCAAATGTGGTTCTGAAAAGGACGTACAAGATTCTCAGGTGGAAAGACTAGATGAATGATTAGATTTAATTAATAAAGATTTGGAAAGCATCAGAGTGCTCTGGAGGGTAGGGAGTGGTGGCTGAGTAGAGAGAGCAGTGGGGAAACTTTTTGAGGGTATTTGTCTTTGGGGTTTTATCGCTGTAAAGAGACACCTTGAACATGGCAGTGCTTATAAAGGAACACAATTCATTGGCGCTGACTTATAGTTCAGAGGTTTAGCCTATTGTCATCATGGTGGCAGGCATGGTGGCACGTAGCCATGCATGGTGCTGGAGAGGTAACTGAGAGTTCTATACCAGATCTGAAGGCAATAAGAAGAGACTGAGGCACACTAGGCCTTGTTTGAGCTTCTGAGACCTCAACGTCTACCCACAGTGATACACTTCCTCCAACAAGTCCATATCTACTGCAACAAGGCCACAACTCCCAATAGTGCCAGCCCCTGTGAGCCTATGGGACCATTTTCATTCAAACTCTGACAGTATGGAAACATCCTATGTGTTAGTATGCATATGAATCATATACATATATGGATTTACCAAAATTATCTCTTGTACCCAAGAGTTCTAAATTTGAATGAATTTAAACTTATGTAAGTAAGAAGTGCAAATCATGCTAAATTCTGGATTGAAGATTTATGTAGGTATGGCATTGTAAATCTGGTTTTGGTCAAGTGGCTGTATTTTAAGTATGATCAGTGAAAGAGTATCAGTATCAACGAAAACAACTTGAGTTTAGATCAACACTGCTAAACATAATTCTAATGTAGAAGAACCAAAGCTTCTAGAAGAAACGGAAATGAGGCAGAAACCCTATGAGTGGAACAATACTGTGGCAGTGAGAAAGGGATTATTTAAGAGTTATCAAAACACTATGGAGGTTGAAGCGGTTTTTCCCAGCCAGATCTTGGGTAATTGAGATCTATTTAATAAAGCATTTTAACCAATTAAATAAAATCTGATTTCTATTGATATTACACATGAACAAATAAATAAGGCAGACTTCAGCATAATTGCAGCCAATATTTATGGAAGGGAAAATGGAGGTAGAAAAACACTTGTATACATTAAACAGGTCCATTCTTGATGGACAATAAAATGTTTAGTTACAAAGGCAAAATGACAATCCTGATCCACATGGATTGGTAAAGTTGATATTAACAGTGTTAGGACCTTCTCACATTCAACATGACATGCTAACATTACTATTTGGATTTTTTTTTTACAAAAACATAACAAAGCTAATCATGAGGAAGCATTAGAGAAAGTGAAGTTGGAAAATATTTTACCACATTAGTATTCTCATTTCTTTATAACTCTCAGGATTAAAAAAGATGAAAATGGCCTGACAAATGACTCAAGGTCAAAGAAGAATAGTAAAGTCTACAACAGATAAGTAAAACATATGGCCCTTATTCATTCTGGAGTGGATAACAAATCTTGTTGGATATTAGTGGGACTCTGTCAAAATAGGTTACAGGTTATGAAACATGTCACAACGCTATTACATCTCATTTAGGGATTACTAAAATGATTATGTAAAGCTTTATACTTAGGATATGTAATAAGTTGATAAATAAGGCCAAGCACATTTAGGGTTAAATAAACATGTCTGTAACTTATTCTCAAAGGTTCATATAGGAAGATACAGGAGGGCTGGAAAATGGCAGGTGACACTTATGCATTAGCGGCTTGCTGCTCTGGGATTAAACTAGGATAATTAGAAAGCAGCCATCTTATAGGATGTTTGATTGGTAGAGAGGCAGCAGCTTCTGTAACAAAGAAAGTCAGGGAGCGGTGAAAGAAGAGTTGAAAGAGTTGGAGTCTCTGAAGAGCCCAGCCTCAAATGTGGCCTGCTCAGCTCCAAGTGAAAGGTAAAGGTAGAGGGTAAAAAACCATGGCTTAAGACAGGGAAAGCCCTTCAGAGCTCACGTACTACACCTTTAGGACCAGATAGAACATGGAAGGGGTGAGGAGCAAGGAAGGGGATAAACACAAGAGTCAAATACTTCATTGTAGAGGGAGGGTGGAGACCAATGTGGGGCAAATAAAGAAGAAACTGAAAAATAGAAGCAGCATTGGAAAGATCTGCAGCCTGGCAGCCAGGAATCTGGATGTTCACAAACCGGGGAAACCCTCTCCTCTTGTCTTCCCTTGGAAGCAGGGCCAAGAAGCCATTTTACAAAGATGCCTGCTGAGTTGGCTGAGAAGCATTTCTAGAGACAGAAGTCCTTCTGCCTGGTCTACTCTTGAAACTAGGGCAAGTGCCAGGGGACCATATTCTGAGAGCTGGCCTGCAGCATCCTTTTTGTGACTTGGGAAAACTTAGACACAGAGAACAGATTGTCCTACTTTGTGGAATTCTTATCTGAGCAATAGACAAAAGTGAGACTCATGAAGTCCCTGGTGTCAACGTCTACCCAGAGAGATTTACTATGGGAGAGGCCATGTTCAAGGTGCTTGGAATTTTCTAACTTTTAATGGAATATTAAGTATATGGCCGTTTATCACATTATGATCCTTAGTTCTGTAGGTATGTTCATTTCATATTAAAAACGAGATTCACAGGGGATAAATCGACACCCGAGATGATGATGCCTCATCGTGGTAAAGTCATAGCCAAAGTCTAAATCTTTGGATTCCCATACAGTTCATTTCCTTGCCAACTGTCAGTTTTGGAGATGAGAACAATGTTTTGGTTAGTGAACTCATAAGTCTCAATCATCTATCTCTGTCTACATATATCCATGGAAAAACAATTACATGGAAAAATGCCCTGTTGGTTAACAACAGAAGAGTTTAATACTAATACCTGATCCCTAGCCCAGTGCAACTTCTGGGAAGTGAACTGGATCAGATTTTGTCTTTTCTGGGCTGCCAATGGTCATGTTTGAGAGTGCCAGCAAGCTTCACTCTCTTTTTCTCCCTTCCTAGCCTTATCTGAGCCTAGGATTGCAAGCATACTGAATAGTGACAGGTTGTCACTTGGGATCCTCAGAACAGAGGAACACAATGGCTCCGTCTGCTCAGGCTTACTCATGCTCTGTTTCCACCAGTGCTTGGTAAAATCAAACCACTTGTCCCCACACAGCTAAAAACCATAAACTTGAAAGTAGGGTGGAAAGGGAGTTGGAAACTTGTTGAAGGCAAGAAGATACCATTGTCTTAAATAAATGTCAAAGTACAATAATGGAGTCCCCCAAATCTTAATAACATAAAAAAGAATAATTAAATCACTGGTATCTTGTAAACAAGTTCAATCATGGCATTTCTTTTCCTGCTTTCTTATTATGTGACTATAAAAAAGCTGTCAACAGTGCATTTAAATTTTCCTGCAGAGAGGAAATGCACAGATCATAATGAATTTAAGAATATGCTTATAACCATATGTTTGTTCCCATGAAAATGTGGCAATGTAAGAATTGCTCCATTTTGAATATTTTGGCACCATGTAGGAGTAGTGGGTTGAAACATCCACAGTGGGTTCTTTGGCGTTTTCCCTCTGTGTATTATAATCGTTATATTTTTCAACATAGAGGTTTCTAGCCAACCTCCACTTCCTTCCTTTCCTTCCTGCTCCCCTACTTTGCTTCTTTGTATTAAGAAGAGGTCTGAAAATAGATTCCAAACAATGTCATATTACATAAACTTGGAGACAAAGGAAATGGTTACTTAGCAACAAGGGCACAGTTAAAAAAAATATTTAAGCATTCCTTACTTTTACTTTCCTTTTTGGGACTGTGCTCAGGAAGGGATTTACAAAGAGATTCAGGCTAGGAGAAAAATGATTTTAGAAAGTCAGACTAAAACAGGTAGTAGAGGAGAAAGACCAGCTCTCATCCATGCACAAAGATCAGTCACAGTGACCTAGCAAATGGAAAGGTGATTGGAGAAATTTGGCCTTAGGTGGAATAGAGAGCCTCACTTTGCTCTTTTCCTTTGGTTTTCTCTGACTTCTATGTTGTAATAGGGATTCTAAACAATGAGCTGAGACCGAAGACATGTCTGGAAACTGACCCACATCATCAGCTCAAACCTGCCTTGAATTGAGCTCTGTAAATTCACACTTGGGACAGCTCCTTAAAGTATCTATGTGACCTAATATGTCTCATATGTTGCTTTATTGATCAGAAAGATTGTTCCACATTTGATGAAAATGTGGCTGTTAAATTTGTCCTGTTTCATTCTGGATTTAGTCGATTCTGAGCACTTTGCATCTATTAAGGTAGTCTGTATGAATTCGGTACTATTTAACACTTTAATATCAAAAAACATTCAAAGGACAAGTGACTACTATAATTGATAGATTCTTTACAAATCTTAATTTTTTGATTAGGAATAGATGCCATATTAATTTTTTCTTTCCCTTCTTTCCTTCTGTTCTTTCTTCCATCCTCCCTCCCTCCCNTCCCTCTTTCCTTCCCTCTTTCTCTCCCTTCCTTCCTTCCTTCCTTTTTGGTTTTTCTTTTCTTTTCGTTTTGGTTTTTCAAGACAGCGATTTTCTCTGTGTTGCATTGGCTATCCTGGAACTTGTTCTATAGACTAGGCTGGCCTTCATATCACTGAGATTCACCTGGCTCTTCCTCCAGAGTTCTGGGATTAAAGAAGTGCACCTCCAATACTTGGCACCGTATTATTTTTAAATTAATTTTTAATTAACATTCAAAAAGCTAAGTTTCACTGTGACATCTTCAAATGTGTCCATATGCATTTATATGAAAAAATGTATACATATGAATTATTATGCATTGTACCAACTCATCTAGCCTCAACTGTCTCATGCTGCCTTCCTCTCTGGTTGCTGGTCCCCCTTGTCCAATCAAATATTCCCTGGTTCTACTTTCATTTTCCCAATACTAAAAAAAATACACTGATTATCATAAAAATTGATCACATATTAGGGCACAAATCAATTTTCAAGAAATTTAGGAAGATTTAAACAACATCCTGCATTCTATCTGACCAAAATGAAAGAAAATTAGAAATCAACAGCAATAAAAACCACAGAAATGATATGAATCTGTGAAAATTAAAAAATTCTAGTATATGATGAGTTGATCCCTATATAAATCAAGAAAGGAATTAATAAATACAACTTTTGGACTTAAATGACAGTGAAGTACAACATACCAAAATAAAAATGAAAAATAAACACTGGGACTCGACAAAATGGAAAGTTTGTTTTCTGAAAATACAAACAGGATTAGAAAACTTTTAGTCAAATTAACAGAGAGAGAGAGAGAGAAGGAGGATTAGGAGGAGGAGGAGGAGAAGAAGAGGAGGAGGAAGAAGAAGAAGAGAGAGAGAGCCAAAATTAATAAAATTAGAGCTAAAAGGGGGAATAGTACAACAGATAGAATAAAATTCAGAAAATGATCAGGACATTTGTTAGAAACCTATACTTTACTACACTGGTAAATCTATAGTAATTAATGAATTTCTAGGTGCATAGGACATATCAAAGTTAAACCAAGATGTGAGTATCAGTTGTTGGCTTGAAGCCAGCATAGCTTACTGGGATCTGAGGTTCTCTGCAGCTGTACAGCACAATGAGTTGCTATCATAGGCGATATGGCTACCTTGGGAAAAGATTAGATTTAAAATGCACCTTTGATTCATATTGCTTCTGTTACACTATAAAACTGACCATAGCAAGATTTTTCAGTGTCATTCTCTTGTCAATGGAAAGACAGGGTCCCACAGGTCCTTTCTAAGAACAACTACTGGACGTAGTCACACAGTTTCTTCTGTGGAACTCAAAGTTGACAGCTTTCAGGCATCCTGATGAAACATCAAGTCTTAGCAGATTTTGAAGGGCGGCAATCCTCCAATTGTGGCAGAAGCGGTAGTTATAGTGAGGTTTTACATCACTAGCACTGCTGATATTTGGGCCAATTCGTTCTGGAGAGAGAAGCTGTCACATTCATTAAGAAGCAGTAGCTCTGCTCTGTGTCCATTGGGTGCCAGGAATGACCTAGTGGGGTTATGACAAACAAACATCCCATGGAGCACGAAACTGGTCCTGGCTGAGTAACACTGTGTCAAAGGGCTTGTTAGCTTTCTTCTTCCTATCAAACTATTGTTTTTATTTAGTTTTATTTTGCTGCAAATTTTCTCCCAATATTAATTAGAGAGTGAAATAAATATTAATAACTTATAAATTATACCATGTAAAGTGTTACACAGATGTGTGTGTGTGTGTGTGTGAATTTACTGCAGTAAACACTAACATACTTGACTTGTGTGGCTATTATGTTTGCTGATGGAGCTACAATTGAATGAGGCAATGTTGCAAATGGCCTAGACTACTCAGGAAGTTAAAAAAATCACCTAGAATATCATAATAATCTGAGAAAAGTCTTTTGGAAGATGAGAAAAAAATGATGGTTAGAGTTCTAGTTGAGAGATGGTTAGGAGATGATGACTCTCGGTGCAGAAATATGAACTATAGTCAAATATTCTGGAGATAGATTTGGGAAGTGGTTTGGAAGATTTAGGTCTCCAGCGTTACTCTGAGTCATTATCACTCTCTGCGTTTTAAGCCTGATAAGAATGAAGTTAAAGATTAAAGTTTGGTTCACTTAACTAGGTAGTAACAAAAGGAAACTATCAACTTATTCCTTGAATTAATGCTTGACATTTTGCCAAATTCAGTGAAATTATGGACACCTCCAACAGCTTAAAAGAGACAACTCACTTGTAATGATGAAGACAATGCATTCTTCTTTTCTTATGTTTCTTAGGGCACATTCCCAGACATTATCTCTTGCTCTCTTCTGTCAACACCATCAGTTACACAGAACATGCATTATCATCTCTGTTTCTTAAAGCAACGGTGTAGTTCAATGGAGCGTATTAAAGTACAGTGTTCTTAAAGCATGCCTGCCATCTCAGCATGGACATTCAGCTCCCATAAGACAATGTAATGGTTCATTGTCGTTTAGCTTGTCATTGTATCTTAGTGGCAGGACGCTGCCATCACTTAGCTGTCCTTGAAAGCAGTTCAATTTCAGCACTTAGAGCTGAAATTATAGTATCTCAAAGCTAATTTTAAAGGAGTAATTTACTCCTATCTCCACAAAGAAACAGAACCAATCAATATAATAAAAAAAAGTAAGATCATTTTGTTCTTTGCACAGTTGCTGGTGCACGTGTGACTCAGAGGGCCCAGACAACTGCCTATCATTAGAGAATATTTCGAAAGCAGAACAGTGCTTGGCTTGAGGTGGATAGCCAGGCAATCTATTAGGAGATGGATGAGTGGGAAAATGAATGAAGTAGATGCCCACTTATTTCTTAACACCCTAGCCAATTCTTCTGTTTTCTGTTAGAGCAAGTGCCTCATGACTGGTTTCAATAGCACATTGAATACCAGATTTTGCCTGAACGTGCTAGCTAGAGAGTAGTGTTAAAATCAAGGGAGGGTTTAGCTGTTTGGAGATCTTTCCAAGTCTCACAGCCCATTCACTTACCACAACTACTCTAATTATCAATGGTCAGACCCAGAGGAGACACTTGCCTTTCTTTTCTGTCAGATCCATTTGTCAACAGCTCTGTTGTTGGAGGGAGCATTTCCAAAGCTGCTCTTCAACGTTCTCTTCTGTTCTTGCAGCCTCTGCTCAAAACCCATCTCCTCAATTTGGAACACTATACTAGTTTTTCAGCTAGCTTATTTTTATGTTTCTCTGTTATAGTTTGATCACTCTACTCAAGCCTAAATTCCTATTTTGTTTTCTTCTATCTTTTATGCCTTTCAATAAGTTTACATGACAACCAAATTTCTTTTCTAGTTCACTAGATTCCTACTATGAGCCCTTCCAAGTTCTTCTCTTTATACTTGAATAATAGTCTTTTAATTTTCCAGAACACATCTGTATAACCTCCCACTCTTCTGATATTGTTTGGAATTCACTCAGCACTCTAGGTTATGTGGCAGACTGTGGGAATAAATGAGTACTTACATTTTTAGTTTGCCTCCTAATCTCTATATTTTATCCATATCCCCATGTATTACCATTTACATCTCTGCTGGTCTGTAGTTAGTCATTACATGGAAATTCAGAGATAGAGTTTTTGTTTTGTATAAATCCAAAAATCCCGTCCCATGACAGACCACTGCTTAACAAGCCAACAATGAACAAACATTGGTTACTTATGCTCTGAGAATTGGCATAGGTACCACTTATGCCAATTTCTTCAGCTAATGTCTGCAATCAAATGGGCATCGATAACATATTGTTACTATCTTTATTTTTCATAATGATAAAAAATAGCTTGACCAACAAGTGTAAAGTGGGTAAGTCTGGATAAGTTCTAGGCTAGTTAGATGTTAAAGTACTAATCCTTTCTAAATATTAACAAATTAATAACTTAGTAATAAATTGATGTAGGAGGGTCTTCTATCTATCTGTTGCTTTCATTGGTTAATT
>LOEQ01008010.1:17736-45437 GCA_001685075.1 Bramus lutescens
ACGACCCCATGGTGATACACAGATTACTAGATATGGGTTAATTAAGATGTGAGAGTTAGTCAAGAAGAGGCTGGATATAATGGGCCAGTCAGTGCTTAAATGAATACAATTCGTGTGCTGTTATTTCGGGGTATAAGCTAGCCATGCGGGAGCCGGGCAGGACGAAAAGCAGGCCCACTCCCTTTTCACTACAATAAATGATCTAAATAAAGTTCCTTTGTCTCCATCAGTCCATCCTCTTTGCCTACAGTGGCATAAAGTCTTAGAATTCCAACACATTAAATATTATTCTTCTTTCTTCTAAGATGAAAGTTATTCAAATTGAACTGAATAAAATGAAATTAGTCATTCCAGAGAAGCCACCGGGCACACGCAAGGTGTTGGAACAGATAAGTGTGATGACTACTGTGTACTGACATTGAAAGGGCTGGGAATGGAGCTAGCGCGATTATCTAGAACCAATCACAGTGTGTGTTATTCATGTGAATGATAAAATACTGGAACCAGAGGTTACAATTAAAGCAGAAGATCCTGGCTGCTTTCTGGAGGGCTCTACCAAATTCCCTTCCGTCCTCCCTCTGCTTTGTTCTTTCCTGAAAGGTGGCGTCTAGTTCTTCTCCAGCTGTAAAGCATTAGCAGGATAACATCACAGGGAGACAAGCTTGCCTAGGTGTCAGGAAGGGGAGCCACAGTTGTCTTGGCAGGATTTGCTAGCTGTTCCATGTTCAAAAAGCTGTCTCAAGAGAAAAAAAAAATGAGTACTGTATTGATGAGCCGTACCAGCTGCTATGTGCAGGGTAGTTGTGGATTGAATGCAAATATGCATATCTTTTTTAACTATCAAAGGAATACATACCAATTTGTTTCCAAAGTAATGAATAAAAATCTTTAATTAAAATATTAATAAAAATGTATTAAGTATGTACGTACAATGTTATAATCACTGATTGAGACAAATTCTGCCAAAAATTGTTTCACTTGAGCTCTGGGTAGGTCTGGAAGAAGTTTTCAAGTCCTCTGTCTCCACAGTTATGATCATTTCTTATAGCAGTGTACTGATTTCAAACATTTATCTATATAATTTAAATTCATTTTTCATTCAAAAATTTATCCTTTCATATTGCAATGTATGTAGGTACAAAGATTATTTCTCCAGAGTAAATTCATGGAAAAATCTAGCTAATAATTAATCATAGTAGGGTTTTAATTGAGATCATTTCTTTTAAATTTTTTTCTTGGTTTATTGTATCTTCATTTGTCAGGGAAAATAGCTAGTTGGTGAAAGCACATCCTGATTTATCCCACACACCACCCTTCATTAGGCAAAGTGCCTAAAAGGAAATGTATTGATTTATTAGTGTGATTATTCATTCAACACACAAGTATTTACTGATAGCTTATTTGACTTGGGTGGACAGCATTCAGAGTTAAATAATACAACAAAATAAAAGATTTTGTTCAAGGGTGCAGAGTGATGTAAACAAATAATATTGATGCTCATTCTTCCAAGCATTGCTAGCACACTGCCATGCCTGGAATCTGCTGAGGCTTGCTGAGTTCTCATGCTTCTCATGTTTTCAAATTGCACAGATTAAGCTAGAGCTAACTGCTTCTTCCACTAGAATTTATCATTTAGGATGTCAGGGTGATGCCATAAAATGTATCTTGACTAAAATTAAGCATGTGTCTCAGCCCCACCTCTACAAGGTTGGCCATGAAGTGGAACTTACACTGTGTTAGTTTGTTTTTCAAAGTGTTTCTCTGAACATGCGGACGAAAGGGAAAGCTCTTTTAATTTATGAAACAGTTAAAATGCCAGTGTGGCACTAATAAGTAATAGCAGGGGCTTTAAGCACAAGCAAGGGTTCAAATCTCGATTTTGCTACCCACTGAGAACTAATAAGCTAATTCTTTAATATCTGTATACTACTTTCTATGTAAGAAAAATTTATTTAACAAAATTCAGGTTTCTATAAAGATTCAGTATAACACATAGTCATTTAAGTTGTGTGTATACACTTTATGTTATACTTTCAGATTAAATATGGGGTCTTTGACTCCTAATGTTGAATCAGTATGAGTTTATAAATATGTCAACAAATAGGATTCATTAGAAATGATGCTGTATGACTTTAAATACTTAGTAATAAAAGGGCATGTAGTTTCTTCCCTCATTCTCAAAAATTAAACTTAATATTTTGTAGCATGAATAATAAAAACACAGAGACAGAAATTGGAATTCAACCCAAAAATCAAAAAAGCAAAGCAACCAAGCCATTAGAGAACTCTTACCTCTACCAAGCCTGGGTGACCATAAACTAAGCAGACTAAGTCTCTCTCCCATTATATATTCCCTCTAGTGCTGGGATTAAAGCCACCACCACCTGGAGTTTTTTCTGCATTGATCTTGTGTAGCCCAGGGTGGCCTTGAACTCACAGAGATCCATCTGACTCTGTCTCCCAAATTCTAGGATTAAAGGTGTAATTCACCATTGCTTGACCTCTATTGGCTTTAGCTTTGCCTCTGGTCATTAGGCAAGATGTATTTATCAAAATACAAATAATATACCATTTCTTTATTAAAAAACTTTAATTTTCTGAGATTATAATATGACTATATGATTTCTCCCTTCTCTTCCTTTTCTTTCCTCCAAAATTTTCTATATACCCTTCATTTTGGCACTTTTCAAATTCATACCCTCTTTTTAAATTAATTGTTTTTATATACACATATATATGTATAAATGTATTTCTAAATATATACAAAAACTAAATTTAGTAAACTATTATCAATAACTATTTATGTCTATAGATAGTAAAGTATTATTTAGTTAACTTATTATCAGATAAAGATTTTAAAACAATATCTCATAAATTCTTCAAAGAGCAAAAGATAAATATTTGAAATAAATAAAATTTGTAGTATGAAATAAGAGTAGGTTGTAGACATCTTCACACACAAAGGTAACTACATGAACTAGTGAATTTGTTGGTTAGCTTGAATGTGATAAACACTTCCGAGTATATACAAAATTTCAAAATTTGTGCATAAATTGTATTAAATGAACATCATTCTTATTGGTCAATTAGTTATCGGCAAATCTAGAACATTGTAACAAGTTTCAGAAGTGAAACAGAAAATATAAAGAATAATTAAAAGATAAAAAGCAGAATAGTATCTATAACAAACCAAGAAAAATTCAGTATGTCAACTGAATAGTAGAAAATAGCATACAAATGAAAACAGTATATAAATGAATTTGGCTATAAAATAATAGAAATTACGTTACTGACAAAGAGATAATAGACTCAGAAAATACAAATTCCACCAACAGAATCACAAAGAAGAGACAAAAAGGTGAGGCTGGAAAAATTATTTCAAGAATAATGGTTTCTTGAAACCCCATCTGCAAATTGAATAAAGGTGCAATTTAAAGATTTAAGTTGAGTGAGCCCTACAGAGTGCAAACTCCAGGAACTGTAAGCCAGGGTATATCACAGTCTAACTCTCAAAGCTAACTACCGTGATAAGTTAGTGAGAGCAGAGAGGAAGAAATGATATGACACTTTAATTATGTGGAAAAGTAACTCAGTGATACCAGATTTCTCATCAGAAATGATAGGTGTAAGAAGTAAAAACCACAAAATTTCCCCAGTGCTTAAGAGTCTCCTAATCTAGCTACGGTGGTGGCACATGATTTTAATCCCAGTACTCAAAAGGCAGAGGCATGTGGACCTCTGTGTTCAAGACATTCCTGGTCTACAAAATGAGTTCTAGGACTCCAAGGACTAAAAAGAGAAATCCTGTCTTGAAAACAACAACAACAACAACAACAACAACAACAACAACAACAACAAAAACGAAACAAAACAAACAAAAAGCTCCTAATCTAGAATGCTATACTTTTATACCTGTCAAAAAGAACCTTCTGAAATGGCTGGGGTGTTGTAGAATATTACTTTTAAGATGTGTTACGTTTGTTCATGCTGTGGAATACTTGTTTAGTGATGCTAAGATGTGTTGCAATCTTTTATGCTGCATTTGGTTAACTCTGAGAAGCTGTGTTACTTTGCCTGCCTAAAACACCTGATTGGTCTAATAAAGAACTGAATGGCCAATAAGCCAGGCAAGAGAGGGATAGGCAGGGCTGCCAGGAAAAGAGAATAAATAAAAGAAAAAGCAAGAGAGGATTGAGGATCAAGAGAAAGGGGACAAGAGGACGACTCCACCGGACAGCACTCAACTACACGGCAGAATCAGGTATGAAGAATGCTATACAGAAATAGAGAAAGATAAAAGCCCAAAGGCAAAAGTTAGATGGGATAATTTAAGAGAAGCTGGCTAGACACAAGCCAAGCTAAACTCAGATATTTATAAGTAATAATAAGCCTCTGTGTGTGATTTACTTGGGAGCTGGGTGGCAGGCCTCCCAAAGAGCCAGAGTAAAGAAGCAAAAAGCAAAAAACCAAAAAAATCGAAAAACAAACAAAAGAAAACCAAAACCAACAGCAGCAGGAGTAAGAAATTCTCAGGTGAAGTGAAATTAAAGCTCTTTTTTCACTTTAGTAGTCATTTCATAACAGATGAGAAATTATAAAAAGAAACTGTGGTAGGTCAGAATAAGAAGATCATAGAACTAGGGAAATTATCTTGGCAAAGACAATAGACTTTTTGGTTCTTCAGTTTTCTGATCTATGTTTGAGAATTAAGTAAAAATCCTAACACTGGTTGGTGTGGTTTTATGATTGTATATAGAGGAAATATTTGAGATAATTATCCTAATTTGGGAGTATAATAAAGTTTAAACAGTGGGAAGTTTCCAGTCTTTCAGGTGTCTAGGTAACATATCACCATAGTGAAGAAAAGTTATCCCCAGTCTTGTTCCGTGTGTACTGGAAGGACAACAGCAATCTACAAAATGAGATGTGCTATTTCATGCGATGGTGGCTCTTACCAAATTCTACCTCCATCTTCACACAGTGCTCCCATCACTCCATGTTGTCTTCTCCACAATTATTTAAAAAAAATAGCTACTCTCATTGCAGTACTATACACTAGTATAAAAAGGAAGGGCTTTCATTTTTCTTCTTTATTTTTTATTTTTTTTATATTTATTCCTCTCTCATGAATCACTTCTTGACTACAGCTTCCTCTCCCTCCACTCCTCCCAACAATTAGCTTTAATAGATTTTTCCTTATCTCTCCCACCCTCTCCCTTTTCCTTTCCTTATATTTTCCCTTCACCTCCTGTCCTGTTACCTGTGTGCTAGCCTCCTTCCTCAATAACTTTTTCTCCCTCTTCTTAGTCTTCTCTGTAGTCATTTTTAGATTACTTACATTTATTCCTCATTTATATACTTATAAGCACACACACACACACACACACACACACACACACACGTACATACAGTACAAACTAGAGAGCATGAAGTAAACTGAATTTTTTTCACTTCCTGAATTTGTGTCCCTTGATTCCTGTGATACATTCTAGAACCACTCATTTATTCACAAATTCAATACCTTCATTTTTCTTTGTGCTGAGTAGAATTCCATTGTGTATGAGTTTCACATGTGCATAAGTATATACATTATGTATAGGCTTCACATGTTCATTATCCATTGATCTGCTGATGGGCCTCTAGGCTGGTTCAATTTCCTTGGTAATGTGAACAGAAAAGTAACAAACATGGATGTGCCAGTGTGTCTGTGTCAGGGTAGGAAATCTTTGGGTATGTGCCTAGGAGTGGTATAGTCAGATTATATGGCTGCTCTAATTTTAGCTCTTTTAGAATCTAAACTGAATTCAATAGTAGGTGTACTACTTGTGGATATAATTCTGCTTTATTTAATAAAAATGAGGAACAAATGAAATAATTGTTACAGGAATGTAAATACAATTGAAAAGATAAGATTGATTTTATATGATAGTAGCACATTTATGCTTGTATGTTAATGTATTTATAGACATATTTTTCAATCATTGTTACCTTTTGTTTCTTGGAATACACTTTTAAAAAGGTTTTGTCTAGAAAAATAAGTAAACATTTGTAAAAATTTTATTTTCTATTCAGCTAGAAATGTTGAGTCATTCCATTATTAGTCATTAAGAAAGGGGGTTGTAGTAAATGGAAAGTAAGTTAAGTGTTTTATGTGCTCTAAGCATTCTAACTTGGATGAGATTGATGGTTACTTTTCTTCTCCAGTAGCATGCATAGTACCTTCCAGAGTGCTCAGTCATTAAACTATACCTCAAAATGCATGAAGAAGATATCATGAGCCCACCTTCATGGACCAAGAATCTGAGTTATGTCTTTGTAGGTAATAAATCTAGGTAATACCCAGTCTCTACCTATCACACAGGAAAGGCTATACTCCTCAAGGAAAATTTAAGTTTTCCCAGAGTTGAAGAATATTTTAATTTTATACAATTATATCCTCAAAATTCAAGCTTTCTAAAAGGGTATTTTCAGTGTCGTTAGCTGGTGGTTAGATGTTCATATTCTGGTATTTAAAATTTCAGAGTTTAGCCTAATCATCTCACCATCTGCTATGAAATGACAAGCCCATCTGTCATGATATTCAGGACACTATCAAATTTCATTTATTCTATGAGGAGACAATGACTTTTGAAATACCAAATTTGAATACTTCTGATTACAACATTGTGTTATGCTTAAGAAATTGCCAACTTAGTTCCAAATAGTTGAATGATAGCTGAAGTCCTAGAACTGATGTAGTTAGATGAGGCAGCCAAATTGGAAATTTTAGACTTCCTAAAGTAGGTCTGGGTATTGTCCAAGTCTGGTAGAAAGCTTTCTATCTTAGCCACTCCAGCATTGAATTCACTAGCTCAGACTCTCTAAAGCTCTTGGACATCGTGGTCTTGCATACCATATTGTAAAGTGTTTTTAATTCTATGACTCATATTTTTATGTATGTATATATTATTATTATCATCATCATTTCTTAAACATATTATTTTATTAATTTGGTTTACTTTAATATTTATTTTAGAAGTTACCAAGCCCTGTTTTATAGGTAATTGACAAGTACTTGTTTCTAACAGGGAAGTACATGGACCATGTACTCACATGTAGACCAAGTACATGGTCTACATTTGAGATATTACAGGGATATTATGTGGTGCTTTCTATAACCTCTTTCATGGGTACTATGATAATTATTATTGGTCAACTGAGTTTAAAAAAAGTACTCCAAGTTTAATACTAGTTCACTCATGGTGTTGCTTTAGACAGAATTTGTAGAATTTTTTTTATTCCAATGTGTTTGTTCTTTAGTTGACTTTGTAGTCATCTTCATGTAGAGTCTAAAAACAAATTGAAGGACCAGCGAGATAGCTCTGTGGACCTGGGTCCAATTTTCAGAATCCACATGGCAGAAAGAGATAATCAACTACTGCAAGCTGTCCTCCAAGTTCCAGATGCATGGCATGTTCACATGCACACACACACTAAGTAAATAATAAGTTAAAACGAATTAAAAACCCTCCAATAAACACTTCCTCAATTGTCCGTAGGAATTCAACTTCCAACTATGTGTGAAACCTCACCTACATCTCTTCCTCCCATTTCCCTTTTTTGTGTTCCATTTTCGCCCTGCACCCTTCCAAGTGTACCACTGATACTTGAGGTTTTTTTTATATAGTGGAACTCTCTCCTCAGAAAATTTAACATTTGAATTCCAAAATCCTGATATACATACTCTCCCGAAGATCCAAAGTGACAAGACTGTACATAAGGGTACCACAGAAAAGCCCACAGACACCCAATTTTTAAAATTTCAATATTCTCAGATTGCCAGGAACAATCCATGTATGTACTTGCATTACCAACCCAGATCTAACTATCGAGGTCTATAGTTAGAAGCAAGGAAGTAGTATAAATATGGTGATATGAATGAGAAGTATCTCCTGTAAGTTCAATTATTGGAACACTTGGTCCCCAGTGGGCATTGTTAGGGAAGGTCAAGGTTTGACACTGCTAGAGGAAGTACATCACTAAGGATAAGCTTTGATAATTTTACATCCCGACTCCACTTCTAGTTCCTTCTCTGTGTATAGGCAGCAGAGTAAGCACTGAGTGATGTGTGCTCATTACATGGACACAGCTATGTCAAGGAACCCCAATGGGAAATGGCAAAGGCCTCCCTCCTTATCCATGTACACTTCTTGATAGCATGTGACTACAATGTTCATAGTTGTTTTTCTGCTTCTAGATATTTACAGTCTAAAGACTGCTCCCCTACAGAGCTGGTTCAACCGGAAGCAGCTAAGCTTGACTCCTTGATCTGCCTGTATACCATAACCCGCCTCCTTGGTTGTCTGGATGCAAGAACTCTGCCTTCTTGTTCTACTCTATTCAACGACTCTGTCTCCACGCTGAGCTCTGTATAAAATACATGCTGATCTTCCAGGGGCTGCCGCTTTTCTACCGGAAAGTCCAGTCTAACTGATGACAGCGTTACAACTTTTCTGTGTGACTGTGTGGCTATCCTGTCTTCCTTTTCTGGATGCCTCAGGGAGGTCAACCCTGAAGCTCTGCAGGATGCAACCCTTGCTCTTGTGTTTGAAGAGGTGAGCTCTCAGCTTCCTGCTCCTGCCACTGTGACTGCCGCTTATTGCATTGCCTCCCTGACACAAGGATGCTCCTTCCTCAGGAACGGTAAGCCAAAGTAAACTTGTTCTTCATTGGCCATGATGTTTTGTCATAGCAACAGAAAGGTCACTAATACACAGAAAAAAAGAGAAAAAATTCCATGCTTACATTCTCTTGCATGCCAGTCAATTTAATCTATTGTGTTCATGACCAAAGTACTTAAGTTTCTATTGAGATTTCTCAGAAAAAAAAAAGTTCAGCAAAGTGGCATGAATCTCTGCCTCCTTGACTGCTTAGGACCCCAGGACCCCACAATAATGCTGTTAGCAATTTGCCATTTGGTGTTTTTAAGACCATATTTACAGATATGTCTAGAATCTTGACTTTCTCGTGTGAATCTGGAGCAAAGAACAACCTAAAATTTGACTCTTACCATGTAGCCAACCCTACTTTTGGAGAATTTTTCTGGTTTTCTTTCATTCTCACAGTGTGTTGGGAATACACTGGCACAGGCTTTGTGTGTATTAAATTGATATCTGATAATACTTTCATCTCTTTTTTGACTTTTAGGCCATGTTTGAGTAACTTTGGTGTATTGTTCCCTGGCATAAGTCGTGACTTCATATGCCTGTGTTATCCTTGTATAAAACCCTCTGTTGCCATCCCATGTCTCTCAAATCAAACCTTCTTACTCTACCTGTGTAATGGCCTCTGCACGATGTTCCCTATACCAACTTAAGCTGCCATCTCCCTGTCCACTGTTTTTGGTAATATCCTTTTGAGATTGCTCCTCTTTCTCCAAGGCTTTTGTCCATACTTTTCATTTTACCTGAAGTGATTTTTTTGTCTTCTATTTTAATGGCTAATGCCTTTCATTGTTTAAAAAATCATAGCATACTAATAATCTCTTATTTTTGTCTAAAAGTTGTCTTTAATCCATTTGCTAAAAGAAAAAAATGATTTTAATACAATTGTTTTCCTTATCAGAGTCAAATATCCATTGAGCAAATCAAACAAGACTTCTTTCTGTTTCCTCTGCTTTCTTTCTGAAGTCTTTGCTAACTATATAGGTAGAATATATCATTCTATTTCAGCCTGATGGCACACTGTATCAATGGAAGGCTGTGACATTTAAAAGTTATAATTAATGTTCAATCAGAATTTGAGACTCCTAAAGACTCTCATTCACAAGGATTTTCAAAAATACTAAGTTTTCAAAAACCGTGATTTTGAATAAAGTAATGAATTCCATAACAATTTTGACTTTCTCATTGAGTAATTTAAGATTTCATAATACCAATTTTGTGTTAATGTACAGCTTTATGGCTGAAGCATAGGAACCATGTTGACTAGTTTTAGCTTAACAGAAGCTATAGTCATTTTGGAAATGAAAATCTAAATTGAAAAATGTCTCTACCAAATGGCCAGTGGAAAAGACTGTGGTATATTTGCTCGATTAATAATTGATGTGCAAGGTGCTACCCTGAGCTGGTGGTTCTGGGCACTCTAAAAGAATAGGCTTAGCCTTCCAGGAAAAGGAAGCTATAAGCAGCCCCCCATCAGGCTTCTGAATCAGCACTTCCCTCTAGATTCCCACCCTAAATTCCCTGAGTAAACAGTGACTCAGGACATGCAAGCCAAGTAAGTCCTTTTCTTTCCAAGCTGTTTTTGTTCATGGTGTTTTATCAATAGGTCATGGAAACCGAAATTAAAATAGGAACTCAGGCCATTATTGGGTTTAATTGAACACACAACCCTTGCCACCTTATACTTTATTCTTTGAAGTATTTTGATTAATACATGTGAACTATGCCTATTACAGGTTCATGGTACCTTCTCAGAGCATGTAAACAACATGCACTATTGAATCCACCCTCCTTTTATTCATGTGTCTGGGCCCCCTATTCCCAATTTTTAAAATCACTATTGTTCATTTAAGTCAACTTCTGTTTATTTGCTCGTTTCTTAGATTGGGTCTTACTCTAGCCCAGCTACCTTGGAACTCATTATGAAAATTTTTCTGTCTCAGCTTCTAAATTTTCTTTTAATTATCACTTATAAATGAGAACGTAAGTTTCATTTACCTTTTTTTTTTTCAACTCTTACTTAACTCCTGGAAAAACAATTCCTTAGTCCTGAAAACTTCTTCCTTGGACTCCAGTGTGTTAGGAAAAGTTTCCTTTGTGACCATTCCCAAGCAGATGGGTGTGAGCAGACAGATGTTTCTACCCAGAGCTTGAAGCCTTCTCTCTCCACCCTCTACCTGCACAGCACTCCTTGCACCACTCCAGTACCATTTTCTTCTCTGACAATTTTTCGCAATCTCTGCTATCAGTTGATATTTGCCTTGATCAAAGTGGTTATTATTACTATAAAGACTTATTCAAGTTTACTCAAACAGATAGATTCTTCCATCTTTAAAAATATGTACACACTATCTCTGCATGGTTTTAGACATGAAAGGAGTCAAAGGAAGGGAGATAAAGAGAAAGATTCCAAGTTTAAAATGTCCCCCTCCCCCCACCCCCGGGGAAAGCAGTCTTAATGTTGATGATTTTGTGCTGGGAGCTTTAAGTTTCTGACCTTTCCAAAGGCACAAACAGAAGGCAGGGCATGAGTAGCATCATTTCTCAACTGGGCTTCCTGTCCCTATATTTCCCTTTTTTGCCTTCGCCTGTCTTTACAAGTGGGAAATTATGACAATAGAATACAAATTAAAAGTAGGAAAGCTGATAGCAATAATGTTTGGGGAGTAAGAAGAATGGTTGTAAGTCCCAGATGTTCTCTGAGGAAAACTTCATCTCACAGGGCTTAGAAACAATTGATGATGCCACTGAGTCAGTGATGTATCTTAGGAGTCAGGTAAGGTATATGTGGTTTCAGGGACTTACGCATGTATGACTGTGGTCCTGATCACACACCACCAGCACCTGCGAAAGCAGGTGATGAAGTCCTGTGCCTGGACTGTGACTTGTTTGACACTCTTCCTTGGAGAATCTTGGCAGATTGCTTTACCGTTCAGATTCCCAGTTTCATTTCCTTTGAGGGAAAGGCTCTAATACATATTTTCCTGTCATGCCCAGATACGTTGTTTAAATATTGGTAGGGACAATGAAGACAATGTTTCTTAACAGTCTAAGTTATTTTTCTTAAGAAACAATACTGCCAGCTATACAGTGCAGGGGTATTATGTAGAATGAATTATGAGGTAACAAACTAGTATGCCTGTAACCGTAGGGCAGTGATATGGGAAGACAAAATAGTATTAAATCTGGTCCTGTGCTTTGTATCATGCTGTTGCAGAGGAGATTAAACCCAAGAGCAATGGTTATTAAGCAGCTTTCTTCACTTCCTAGCACTTTCTCCTCTTGCTAGTCCTCTATTAAAAAGAATGACCTTGGTAACACACAATAGCTTGATTTTATCTGAGTAATTCTACAGGAAAGTTTGTATGCTTAAAATTCAAATCTTTAAGAAACATGTTGTTAATCAAAAGAGGAAAAGATATAGAAGAAAGACAGGGATAGATGGGAACTGAAGTGGCCTCATCCCAAACCTTAACATGTCCTTACTCTCCCAGAACCAGGCCCGAAGAGACAGACTAAAAAGTTTAGAGTCCAAACTTCTTTTCCTTTGTGCTCAAGTACTTTTTACGTTAAATCACTTTCTAGAGGAGATACACATTGTACTGGATAAAAATTTAAAAACTCAAAGACTGTATTTTTCATTTTCTCATATTTTACATTCAGGATAATAATCTTTGCCAACTGCACACAATTATACCCTTTTGTATTTCGAAAGAAACAAGGCTATAAAAGTTTGTATGACTCATCTTTTTGTAAGGCTTGAAGTTTGGTCAAACTTTCTACAGTTAGAAATTCTTCTTGTTAATCCATACATTTCCTCCAGCACTCATTATATTCATTTTTGTCTGCAGGGCAGCATTACTCATTTACAGGATATTGGCACATGTACATGCAACAAACACAACCCAGTGTAAGACTAAAGGAGACTTGTGATGCAGAAGAAATTTCCTTGTTTTATAGCCGAGAAAGCTAAGCAATCATTTATAAAGGATCACGCTGCCTATGGGTAGTAAACGACAGGATTTAAACCCAAACATTCCTTCTTTTAAAGTTCTTATACTGCATAATTCTTCCTCCACTTGGTCAGCAGACCTGGACCTCCTACCTTGAGGAACCGCTATTTCCTTAACCGTATAGCCAAGCAGATGTAATGACTAAGGTTTGTGATGCATCTGATAACAGGACAATTCTATCATGTGTGCTCCAAAATACATTGAAGAAAATCCATAAAATTATAACATGGTCCACCTTCAGAATTTCCTTTAATAAAAGGCTGGCATGAAATTTTGTTTGCCTGAGAGATCAATATCTGTATAAATCATATTCTGCAAGTATTGTTGGAAAACTTTGGCTGCATGTTAGTCATAGCTTAACATAACCATGTTGGCTTAGGTGTAATTCCTGTTAATGGTAAGGGAGCAGCACAAAAGTATTTGGATATTATCACTAAAAAATAATATCCTTTTATAGAAAACCTTAAATAGCCTTTCATTTTTATAAATCAATTCTATATCTTCATTAAGTGTGTGCTTTTGTTGGTAAGTTAAAAGTACTGTATCAGGGATACTTTATTTTAAAATCCTTTTTTATTTTTTTGCAGTTAAATTATAATTATGTATTTCCCCTTTCCTTTTTCACCTGTAACTGCTCTGATGTAGCCCTCTACCTACAAGCTCACTCTCAAATTTATGACCTCTGGCTGCATTTTAATTGTGTGTGTATGTATATACATATATGCATACATGCTGTGTGAACTCCTTCAGCCAATAGCCTTTAAGATACCAGCCCACTTTGGGCGTGGTCTCATGTACTATTAATGCGGATGAAAAGCGTGCATGGGCCTCTTGGCTGCTGAATTTGGTTTCAGTTCCCAGCAAACACAGAGGACTGCAGATCGCTACTCTTTCTGCGAGTTTATCCCCACATAAATAAACCTTTGTTATGCCCCATTTCAGGATACTATGGAACTCTTTTGAATGCTAGCAAAATGGCATCCATACACTTGGGGCTAAACAACATGGCCATCCACACAATTTGGGTTCAGGTGCTTGTATGTCTGCTTGAGGTTAGGAGGAAAGTAGTTGAGAGCATGCCTGCCACTCACCACCCCTGCCTGGNCAAGCAGCTGGATCGGGTCTGCTGGGTGTACACAGGCAGGAAAGCATGGTGGATTCCCGCTGCCATACACAGAGATATTTCCAGGCCATGAAGCATGCTGGATGGCAGATTTAGCTTTTACTTAGACAAAAAGGGTTAATGTGCTACACAGTACTTCCCAGAACTGAGGTGGTGAGCACAGCTCCCACCCAGCATTCCAAGAGCAGGTGGTAAACATTTCTCCATCATATTGAAAGGCCAAGAGAGGTGGAGTCAACCACACCGCTTGCCATTTAAAAATGCTTCTTGTCATAAAAGGATTTCAGATACACAATAGGACAGATTCAGCCATAAAAGACCTCTGAATGAGACACAGTGTGCTTAAAATTGTACATAGGCTTGGGAGAGAGAGGAAAAAGAGTATAGACAGTTATAAAAAAGTAAATTCTTTAAAGAGACAGTAAAAGTAATATAAAAGAGTACAGAGAGTAATAGATTAAAGGAGTAAAGAAAGATAAGCCACGTAAAGATAGAATATACACAGAGAGTCAGGATTATGTATATTATTGTGTTTTCTTTGAACTTTTGGACTGAAGAATGACAGTTGATTCTTGAGGGTGCAAAGTTAAACCAATATAAAAGTATCTTGACTTCAAAATTTAACTCTAAGGGTATGTCACTTTGGAAAACGGGTTCGGCTTTTGTTTCTAGAGAAGATGAGAATCTGTGGAGTCCTTCCAGGCTAATGTGATTTGATGGAACAAGACCCCCTAAAATGTCTCCATGAACCCTAAAAATACTTCACCTAACAAACAGCAGTAAGCAATTTGGAGAAAACAATGCCCAAATTCCCAAAATGATTGTTTTTAAATGTTTGTTTTCATTTAAAGGGGGATACGATATAGAGATGTGTACTTTGCAGTGATATGGATCTTAGTCTATTGACACAAATTTAAGGTTATTTGTTATATGATGTAAATGTATTTCTGCTATTGTTTAAGGTATTGTGTTTGTGTAGCCCACTTAAAAATATATAATTAAGAAGCACAGATTACCAGATATTCATTTATAATAATCAAACTTGTAGTCATGTTAGTTGAGTTTTCTAGAGATAAGGAAATATATTTCAGTTAGATAATCTTAAATATGCCAAAGACCTATGGAATATGGCATTTAAAAAGTTTTAAGAACTTAGATTTTTCTCAACAGTGAGTCATGTCTGCTTCTGGCAGCACCAATTACTTCAGAGACATTGATTGGCATCGAAGAAACTTGTTATGGACTTTGCCTTCAATATGACAAAGACAGCCATTTGGGACAAGAAACTGTTGCTGCCTGGACTGCTTAATGGCATGTTGTATGAACTGGAAAAATTCAGGACCCACAGAAAAGTGACTGCTGAACTCTGCAAGAGATACAATGGTCCTGTAGGGCTCCTGTTTCATGGAAGAAACTACCAGACAATCTGCAGGACACAGAAGAAAGAAACTGACAAACTGCTGATATAGGCTAAACATTTTCCTGCTTCATGGAAAAGTCTGCCAGGTACTAAGGGCCCTGTTGGCTGAAGATGAACATTGGGTGACTGTCCAGGCATCTAGATGTCTGTCAATTCTAGACTTTTGCAAGTTGCTTACAGTTCACTTCTTGTACAGTAATATTATATCCTCCTGGGGTCTTTTTTTCTTTTTAAAAAATTATTAGATTTAAAAAAAAATCCAAATTCCTATTCCCTCCCCTCCTCCCACTCCCTCCACACACCCTCCTACCTCTCTCCTCTCCAATCTTAAGAGAGAACAAGGCACCCTGCCCAGTGGCAAGTCCAAGGCCCCCCTACTACATCTAGGTTGAGCAAGGTATACATCCAAAAAGAGTAGGATCCCCAAAAGCCAGTACATGCAGTAGAGAAAAATCCCAGTGCCACCGTCAGTAGACCCTCAGTCTGCCCCAACTGTCAACCCCATTCAGAGGGAGTAATTTGATCCAATGCTCATTCACTCCCAGTCCAGTTGGAGTTGGTGAACTCCTCCTGGGGTCTTTGATGGATTTGAAGACAAATGGTTATAGCTTTCCTTAGTAATGATAAAAGATGAATTAGATATCAAACTTTAGACTCACAAAGATAAATGATGATAGCATATTTTCTTTAATTTTTCCAGATACAAATAGACTAAATATTGTAACTGTAATTCTTGCTTGATACCTGTTTTTGTTATATGTAATGCTACTATGTTAAAGTTAAACCTTCCTTTTCATTTAGACAGAAGAGGGGAGATAATGTGGGATTCCCCTCTGTATGTTGTGAATCTGTTTTATTACCATAGGTTAATAAAGAAGCTGCTTCTGCCTATGGCAGGGCAGGATATAGCCAGGCTGAAATAAATAAATAAATATATATATATGAATAGATAGATAGATAGATAGATAGATAGATAGATAGATAGAGAGAGAGTAGGTGGAGTCAAAGAGACTACAAAGTAGCTACCAAAGGAGTCAGATGTCATGTAATTACCTAAGAAGCAAGAGGTGACACACCACGAACCTAGTGGTAAAACATAAAATAATAAAAATTGGTTAATTTAAGAAATGAGTTAACCAGTAATATGTCTAAGCTATTGGCCAAGCAGTATTATAATTAATACAGTTTCTGCATGATTATTTTGGTCTGGGCAGCCAGGAAATGAAATGCAGTCTCCAATTACACATTTAACACACACACACATAATTTTACCCCTAAATATATATATATAAATGCAATCTTCTCAGTCTTTAAAATGTTACTTGTATGGATATGATTTCAGGAGTTTGACATTGGCTAACTAATTAGGAGCTTCTTCCCTGGGGAAGGACTATTTCCTTCCACTATCAAATTTCTTATCTTCTTAGCTGCCTGTAATTCTTTGTCTAGTATTGAAGATTCATGAGATTTTTCCACCTTCCATGTTAGCATAACATGTCTGTTGGTGTCATTGGTTTTCAGATCTTGGTTAGCCATGTGTTAAGACTTCATGGGTGTAGCCTCCTGAACAATTCTAAGAGACACAATCTCACACCAGACAGCTTGTTCCTCTGGTTTTTACAATTTTTCTTCCCCCTCTTCTGTGATGTTCCCTGAGCCTTTGGGAGTACGAGTTGTGTTGTAGATGTATCAGTTAGGACTGGTCTCCACAACTTTGCATTTTGGTTGATTGCGGTTTTCTGTAATGGTTTCTGATTGGCAAAGAGAAGATTTCATTGTTTAGGGGAGAGAGCTAAACTTCTCGTTGGATATAAGAATACCTATTTAGAATGCAGCTAAGAATTGTGTTGGTTTATAAAAGCAGTACTTGTAGACTCTTATTTAAATCCATGGCCTCATAACCTCACATTCTTTTTGAGAACTTCATGCATGAACACTGAATCTACATTACTCTTGTCCTTCTTTCTCCCTCCAACTTCTTCTATTTATGGCCTCTTCTTTAGTCATTATTCACACATGCACAATACACACACACACACACACAGATACACATACACAATCAAGTCTATTTAACTTTGCTTATATGGGTGTGTCCAGAGCTGACCTCTTGGGATCAAACAACCAATGTGAGAGCTTGCCCTTGGAAGAGACTGACTATCCCTCTCTCCGTAGGCGTTGACAACCTGCAACTGTTTATCTAGGAGTAGGAACTTGCTAATTTTTTCTATTCATTTTGCCATGTCAGTTGGTGGTGTCATCATACTACTCTTGTTTAAGCATCTATGATATTGTGATATTGAGAGTATATGGCTGCATCCAGTGCCAAGTGTGGGAAACCTCACTTTGAGTTGTCGGTCAGCAGACTGCTAGAGGTTCCCAAAATAATATAGGCTATTTCTCATTGCCATTGGTTGACTCCCTAAATTTGAAGTTAAGCTCTTATTAACTTATTAACCACGTACTTTGGAACAGGACTTAGAAGAATCAGTCTGGAACTGACCTGGATGCCTCCTTCTTGAGGACTGGCTCTTATATTAGGAAAAGGTGCTAAGAAAGCTGCCAAGGAAGACACTACAATTTGAACCCATTTCTACAAATGTGCTCTCTCTATTCTGGGGCACACTCGTTCCTTAATTCAAAGCATAATTGTTTATCTGGCTCCAATGTACTATTATAACTTTTCCCAATTTCAATCAGCAGTCTCTTCAGAGCTAACAGTCTCAGGCAGATGTGGAATCCTGGTGTCATGCACAGAAGTGGCTTGATTATAATCATGTTCCTCTAATGATCTCATTCTAACTAAGCAGCAGCTTGATGCCCTTATTCCCTTCACTGATCTGTCTTGGGAGCTTCCTTCTTTCCTATTTCGGATTTTTTGCTACCCAATAAAGCTTTGGTTGCCTAGTTTATTGGAACCTATTACTTACAAGGCACCCAGATTTTCAGGGAAAAAAGTGAGTCCTTCATTTCTTTCTTTTGGATGCAGTTGGTAAGTTGGTTGTTACCGGCTCCAGTTCAGTTCGTCATTGGCTCCCAAAGGCTCATCGCCTGAAAGCAGCCTTTCTGATGGCAGCTTTTCATTTCTTTGCACCAATGACCTTGAAAATGTGTTTCCTTCATTCCTCCCGAAGCCCATCTCACAGCATTAGTCCTCCAACCTCATTTTCCAAGCCAATTATGATCCCATTATCTTTTCTAACTTGCTGCATTATATACATGTGGATTATTGCTGAAGAAAAGATTATGATCTTCATATTTAATTGGTTTTTATAATGTGGCATTTATTTGAAAATGGAATTCTGATGTGGTGTCATTTCTCTACTCTATATCATTCTATGAAAATCAATTGCCCACAAAACAATGAAAAACAAAGCCACGGTTGTGATGTTGTAGGAGTAAAGGGTACTGATGATGCTTAAGCACACACAACTGATACTCAGCACAGTGAGAGGTAAACATGGGACACGTGAAAGAAATCTGGACTCAGGGATGCAGAAAGCAGTCCTTTTAGGAGACCTGAGTGCAGCTGATGAAGAAACCTCATTTTGCCTTTGTGCAGATAGTCCAGGTTTGTGGCTAAGAACTCTATACCCAAGCCATCCATTTACTGTCAGTAAGTTCATTCAACCACAAACAGATTTAATTTTAGGGTCAACCATTTAAATAGAGACTGGAGAGCAATTGGATGGAAGACACTAGCAGTCTAGGGTAAATAAGACATAGCTAGCAGGTACCTCTAAGGGTCTACTTTGTGGTAGAGATTAAACCTTCAGAAGGAGCACTTTATGGAAAGATACACCCAAAGTGAGGAGGCCGGTGTACAGATGAAGCAATGATCATATTGAGTACTGAAGAATCAGACTAGAAGAACAAAGTAGCAAGAAATGCTGTTGTTTGCACCAGGTGAAATAGCACATGCAGGCTATGTCCTATTATAACACAAGGTCAGGCATTACAATGCATCTTCCTACAGAATTGGTTCTGTTTGGTCTCAGCATAGTTTTTCAAGTGAAAATTTAAATGCCTTTTTGCCACACGTGTCATAATTACACTCCTCCCTGTGTCTACATGTATATAGTATTATGAACATTTATACTAAGCCTTTAAATATGTTTAAGCTTTAAAAAATTGGTAGACAGTAAATGGATTGAGACTTTAGAGATGCTTTAAATAGCTAAGTTTGGGAAGAACCAATTATGAATTCAAAAAAGGGGAAGACAGGAATCCATAGAAGTGTAGAATCTGCTCATAAAAAGCCTTGCAAGAAAGGCAAAGAACATGAAATTCATTCAGGAAAAAGATTAACCAATTAAAGGAAACATGTAACACAAATAGAAAATACCAGGGACTTATTTGTATTATAGGGAGGTTGGGGTGCGGCAATATTTAGAGAGTATTAGAAAAATAAAAATTAGGGAGAAGTTCTAACACTGCTGGTTAGACCAAAGTATGTGCACTGAAGTCTCAATCAATAACTAACAAAATAAATGGATAAGATATATTTTGGGAAATTTTAAAAACTGAAATATTAAAAAACTCAGCAAATGATTGAAAGGGGAATGACTTAAAGGTTTATTTTAGTTAAGGTTTCTATTGCTGTGAAGAGACACCCTGACTACAGTAACTCTTAAAAAGGGAAACCATTTAATTGGGGTGGAATTTTCTAGGTTAATTCATTGTTATTATGACACAACATGGTGACATGCAGGCAGACATGGTGCTGAAACAGGAGCTGACAGTACTTACATGTTGACTCACAGGCAACAGGAGGTAGTCTGAAACACTAGGTGTAGCTTGAGCAAAGGAGACCTTAAAACCCAGCCCCACACTGACACTTCCTTCAATAAGGCCACACCTACTAATAGTGCCCCTCCCTTTGGCGGCCATTTTCTATCAAACCACCACAGGGGTAATGTCTTCGAAGAAGTATGAGCATTTTGTCCTGGAGTTCCTTCCCACACTGAACAAATCAGTAACAGTAAGAAGGAACATTAATTTACAGACATTTAAAACCTTCCTCTTTCATAACACATCACTTTCTCCCCTTCAAGAGTGCTCTGCCTAAGTCTATGTTGCCATGGTTTCCAATAGGATGCTGAAGACACAGAGCTTTGGTTTGGAATTAGACTAGAATAGAAGCGCCCTAACTTCATATCAATCCCTTATGGAAATGTGAACATATTTTTTTTAACTAGGTCTCAAGTATCTTATCTATAAAATGAAGATACCAAAATAATTTTTGCCTAACTAATAGCTTTTTAAAGATAAAAATATTTTGAAAAGTAAAATTACATGGACAGATTAAAAAGTATAAGAATATATACAGGTAATAAGTCTTTTGGCTCACTCATGTCAATAAAAGTCAATATTGATCTTAGTGATATCATAGGAGAAACTTCAAAAACATTGAGAGGCATAAAAAGCTTGACATGTCAAAACCAGGCACACACGCAACAGAAATAACCAAATTATAAAGCAATGATATAGAATAAGTCTGGGAAGTTGTCCAGACTTGTCAAGAAACAGTCTGCCCAGACAGCTGGGGAGGATGGCAGTGAGGAAGGACCCACAGTACCCACAGTACCCACAGCTCTCTCCCTGCGGCACCACGTGGCTCACTCTGCAGAGCTAGCTTCTGTGGCGAGGAAGCTTGGGAGTCACATTAGGTAGCTTCGGCTGGGACATTTGTAATTCACAGAGATATTGCCTGTTTGGGGTTCTGGAGTTTTATTTCTGGGTACTAGGGACCTGTTATGATGTCTTTCTGAAATCCTTCTTTAAAGCAGATGTCAAGAGATTCCCATAGTAAGGCCTTACTAAGAATCTCTAAACCTAGGGTGCTTTTGGTAATTAAGATATAGGTTAGGTGCCTGTCTTAATTTTCTTTATATTGTTGAGATTAAACACGGAACTTGGGGAGGAAAAGTTTATTGTTTGGCTTTCACTTCCAAGTCACAGTCCATTCATTATTGAGGAAAACTAGGGCAGGAACTCAAGCAGGAACTCTAAGAAACTCCAGGATAACTGCTTGCTATAATGAAGGACACTCAAATATAGTCCCATAAACAAGTAAGCTTATTTTTAGCTAACTTACACATTTTAAGTGGGTGGTTCATGGTTCTGTTGATGATTTGACATGGTATAAATACAACCTGATTTTGTATGTCCATCATTGTCCTGCATGTATTTCTTGAGGTGGCAAGTGTGTGAAACTGTTTCTTAAACATCACTGAGATCCTAAGTGCTCCAAAGGCTCCCACCGGATTATTCTGCCATTGGAATTGTCACCATTACCACTATTATAGAAAATATACCAAGCTCCTTTCAGTTAGACATCTTGAGCCATCCAAGTGCCATGTGTGAAGTTAAATTACATTCCTTCATGTCATCCAGACAGATGGAAGAAAAGACTTCTGAGTTATATTTGTCTCATATATATGCACACATATATACAATATACTTTTATTGTGGGGCTACAGAGATCACATACATGAAGTTTTATGTAGTCAAATCATGAGATTTAGAGTTCTTTACTGTGTGCTCTTAGGCAAGTCACTCAGCATAACTGGTCATTAGTGTTCTTAGCAGTGAATTGGAAAAACATTACAGTTACAAGAACACTCATGGAATTGTTATATTTGTTGCATAGCTATTTCTTTCTAATTGAAACTTTCCTTCCCAGCAGGAGAGGAGAGCTCTGTGATACTCAGGAAATAAGAAATCTTAAAAGACTCAGGAATATACCACAAGCTACAAGACTCACCAGGTCCTTCCCCACGGTTAGAGGGCAGTACACAGTTCCTAGGTGGAAACTCAATGATTGCCTGAGCAATAACATTGTTTGTGTCAAATCAAAACCATGTTGATGTTATAGCTTTTATCGGTAGGCAGTACAGATTCAATCCACATGTATAGAAAAAACCAAACAAACCATAATTTCTTAAGATAATTTTGTATAGTTTTGCCACGTAATAGCAGATCTCTTTGTAACTTGAGAATAGTGATGGGGCCTGGCAGAGCTTACTATGATGAAAGTCTCCTTCCTGGCTGTGGTTCATTCAGCTGCTCTTATTTATTCATTTGTTCAGTGCACTTGAAAATGTCTAGGCTTTTCCTCCGGCAACTTCACAAGCCAAGATTTTTACTCTTTCCTGTCACCCAGGTTTCATAGATAATTGGAAGGCATCTGTAGGTGTTGGCATTTATAAAGCAGCTGTTAATTTTCTCTCACACCAAGAAGAAATGTCTTAATTCCTAAAGAAACAAATCTTCACTAAAGTCCCATCAAATAGATACAGACCCTGGCAGTTCAGCCTTCGATGACAAATGTGCTCTGAATCCTTCTTTCGATTGAATAGGTGCTAATGTTCCCTGAAAGCAGAGCAAGGTTGTAAGCAGGCAGGATTCCTGCTACTAAAATGACCACAACCCAGGAACCAGAAATAAAAGTTCCAGAAATTTTATGAAACAGGTAGTGTGGGGGCTGTGAGATGGCACAGCAAGTCAAGGTGCTTGCTGTCAATTGAGTTTGATCCCAGATCCCAATTGGGTAGCATAAGAGAATTGACCTCTGCAAGTAGTCTCATGAACCCCACATGCACATAGCATGTACAAGCCCACATGTGCACACACACACACACACACATGCACACACACTCACGTGCTTTAAGATTGTTCTGAGCTATTGGGAAAACTAACTCCACCATTATAAGGCTGAGAAATTGTCAAGTGTTGAGCTATTTATCTTACCTCATTTGTTCATTAGCTACATTACTTTGTTTCTTAGAAAAATATGATGCCTGCTATGTGTCACATGCTGTGGTAGGAGCTTGTAATGTGACAAAGGTGTATATGATTTCTGACATTGGTGACTGTCATCTAGTTGAGGACACAATGCACAAATGTTTTATAAAAGTGTTTTTAAAGTTAAAATAATAACCCCCCAAAAGAGCCAAATTATTTTTCCCTACATCTCTCTGGAGGTCATAAATGAACTAAAATGTGAAGGATAAATGGATGTTATTGGGACAGGGGGTGAGGGAGAAGAAAGTAAGACATGGAGGAAATTGTTTATGGAGATAATATTTCCCCAATTATTTCTTGCAGCAAGGACCATGAATTTTCCATTATGCAGTTATAGTTGCCCAAGAAGCAATTTCAACTTAAGTATATAGGTTTCACATAACACCAGTAAAATGGGATAGGATAATGGGGACAATGATTTTACTGTTAACATCCCAAGCATTTGTATTGTGAGGTTGTGTTTAGAGTTGAGATCGGAGAATAGGTCCTGATAAAGAACCTTGTTTTCTCAAATGTCCATAAGAAGATGTGGTAGTCAACAGGGATTGAGAGGAGGCTGCTGTGATTCACATAGGAGGAAACGAGAAATGAGATAGAGGGAAAGACAAGGTGAGCAGAAAGAAACTACGTAATATTTGTATTTACTTTAGCAGTTATTTTTAATAATCTTCCAAAGAACGCTAAGTATTTTGCTTGAGTCCCTCTATGTCCTTGCTGTTTTGTCACCATTCTACATATGAACAGACTTTCCACGTATTACATGTTGATTGACACATGGTTTGTACTCTCTGTTAGGATTTCCATTAGGTCTTCTATGTCTCTTAGTGAAAGTCAGGACTGAGAGTTTTCAATTAGAGCATCATATTTATTATTCAAGCCCATTCTAAACTTATTAATGGACACACAAAACAAAGACACCAATATTCTGTGTGCATATGAATGACTCTCCTTTAATTAAATCTGATGAAGAACTGTTTCAGGCTGTTTGTAGAGGGATGATTCTGAGAAAGAGGTTGTAGGTTGAAGAATTGTTTTGGTGACTAAAGTCAAAGGTTGAACTTAAATGCATTCAAAAAGGACTTCTCTGGAAGGCACTGGATACTGAAAGGACCCAAAAGATTCATAAGCAATTTTATGTCCAGTTTATTTCACAACTGAGGAAGGGATAGTGCTTTGGAAAAGACCCTTCTGGAGTGGGAGGCTTACAGAAGTGTTCGCAGTAACAAAAAATTGGGAAAGGCTGGCAGGAAATGAGGGTAAGGATGGCAGGTGGTGGTGGTGACACACACCTTTAATCCCAGCATTTGGGAGGCAGAGGAAGGCGAATCTCTGAATTTGAGACCAGCATGGTCTCCAGAGCTAGTTCCACGACTGCTAGGACAGTTACACAGAGAAACCTGTCAAAACAAAACCAAAACAAACAGAAGAAAACAAAAGGAAAGAAAACCGTTTTTTCCTGTCTCCTTGAATTTCATTGGGAAGATTTCCCTTTTCTCTATTCAGAAGTGCCAAACTGACTGAAGCCAGAGCTTTTCTCAATGAATTAAATTAAAATATTGTTCTGTATCAATTATGTAAGACTAATAATCTAATATAAAGGAGGAGCCTATAAACTTGAGAGTATGGGGTATGGGAGGGATTTAAGAAAAGGTAGTTGGGAGGAGGTGGAGAGAGCAAAAGAAAGAGGAAGATGATATAATTCCATTTCAATTAAAACATATTTTAAAAAACATATTTAAAAACAAGGTGAAAACCACCTTCAACAACTCAAGCTTGTTTCAAGGACAGCTTTTTTTCTGTGAGTCCTATATAGTGAAGATTATTCACCATTACAGTGGATGCTAGAAACAGGAGTCCCATTTTGGCACCCCCGAGTATTTGAACATTCAGTTACTGCCTCTTGCATACTTTGCCTAATGAGTCTCAGCAGTTAATAGCTAATGTAAAAAGCCTAACGCCACTTGTCACATTTTGGAATACTCCGTGTCTTTCTGACTGCATTTGAGTTTTCTACCCTAAAAGTCAACCTTTGCCCCTCACCTCTTTTCAGTTCACATGGTCTAAAGAGCTGGCATTTGTCAGTGCTCTACCATCTTTTTGCCTGAATTTCTTCTAGAGAGGCTTCAACAAAGTATTAGCTTTCCTGCCCTGACACTTGAGCAGAGGCACTGTGATAAGTAGGTTAACAGAGGCCAATTAAAATGTATTTTAAAGGAACAATTATGGGCCCCATCTGGCTTTACTACTGAAGCAGAACCTTGTCTTGCTTTTAATTGCTTAGAAAATTATTGCTAAAAATTATGGTAAAAACGAAGCATTTTGTGATTTCAGTAAGATCAATGGAAATGGGGGTTCTTTCATGCTGCCATTTTTAAAACACTTTTGTTGAGGATGATATAGGAAGTACAGGGATGAAGTATTTGTGTCTTCTCAGAGCTTAGTCTCTGGAGCAGTGGTAGAGAGGAAGATGCCGGCATACAAACTGATTGAGAGCATGCAGGAGATATGAGGATATTGGTATTAGTTGACTACAGTAAGGTTCTCTGGTAGTCAATACCCATCACTGTGACAAAATGCCTGAGCAAATCAACTTGAAAGGGTAAGATCATTTGGCTCATAGTTTGAGATGTTTCAGGACATGGGCATGTGGTTGAATTGCTTTTAGATTGTGTCAAGGCAGAAAGATCACGGTGTGAGCATGAAGGAAAAAGTGTGATTATCTCATGGTGCTAAGGAAGGAGAGAGAAAACACAAAGGTTCAGAGACGAGACAGACCCTACAAAAGCTCATTCCAGGAACCTGCTTCCTCTGCTAGACACTAGCTCCCGATAGTCCATTCATAATCAGCTCATCCACTGGTGAGATTAAAGGCTTCATGATCCAATCTCCTGTCAGTTTTGCCACCACCTGGGGAGCAAATTTCCCATTGATGAGCATTTGGGGATACTTAATTCCTAACCATAAGAAATTGCTCTTAAGAATTATAGAATTGCCCGATTAGAAACCCGAGATTCACATCTCAAAAATAATCAAAAGGTCATGGATACCATCTTGGAAGCCAACACTTTCTTTTTAAATACACTGGTTTGTATGTGCATTACTATTTCTTTGTCTTCCTGTTCTTTTCTCTCCCAGAAACCTCGTGCAACCATAGCCACTGTCTCTAGATAGTCACTCTGAGTGGGTTTCTGTTCTGCTCTCCCTTAATTTCATCTCACTTGATCTAAGATCTTAAGAACTGACAAGTGAGTATCACTGGGCAGCTAACTAATCTTGCAGTGAAGAATAAAAATGTCCACCTTATCTAAGAGTGTGAGTTGAAGGACATATTTCATTGACATAGCCGAATCCAGCAGATACTACGCAGCTTGTTCTGAAAGGAGTCAAGTCTAGTATAGTCATGAACCTTGGATGCCTTGCTCCTGTCAATAATATTTTGGAAAATACTTTTTTAACCTGTAAATTCATAGCTGCGGAAAGAAAATCTAAAGGGTCAACCTTATATTTCACGAAGGAGTTATCTATAAGGGAAGTTACTTTAAACAATACCTGGCATAAGGGTTAAGAGGAATAAATTTACAGCTACGTAAGAAATCCAAACTAAATGAGAAGAGACTTTTATGCAATATCTACATAACCTCAGAGAAGGTGTGGTATTTTGTGAAATGTTTAGTCATTGTCTTTACACGCCAGGATTTATTTGTTTTTCACCTTGAACTTTCAGTGGAGCTCTTTGGAGCTAGAAAACTGATTTCTTATCTTGTTTTGCTTTTGAGACAGAAGGATTAGACTTCAGTCAAGAGTTAGTTTTCTGTTTAGTTTTAGACCTTTGCCGAAGATTAAACAGAAAGGCATATTGTTTCTAATCCTATACAAATATTTTCATGGACCCTTTGAACTTACTGCATCTGCCCATGTGAGTCATAAATAGTGCATTCTGGTAGAATTTTTGTCACTTCAGATTCTGCAGGCTGTTGAGTTTACTCTAGGTAACTTGGGAAACAGAATTGGGTCTAGTGGTACACTGTAATAGTGAGACCAGATGGCCAGGTTATGAAGATGAAGTGTCAAACCTTGCTGTCAAAGTGATTATATAATTTTTTTTTGGTTTGTGTAGCTTTCTCTGGGAAGAGGTTCTTCTACTCAAGTTAAAAAATACTTTAATGATCAAGGTAAGGGACAAAGATCAATAATCAATGTCAGGGATTTGTCTTTGAAATGAAATATTGGTGATATCAAATTAAAGGATAACTAGTCAGTTTTTTTCTTTTTCAATAAGTTCTTTATTGAACAACTCAAAGGAAAACTTTGAAGCACTGGCTTTGGAATGGTATTTGAAGGACTTGTGTTATGAAAGTAATCAGGAAGCCAAGAACAAGATTGTGCTTTCAGACAGTGTTGAAGTGAGAGCAAAACATTAAGAAACGAACAAGAGAAATGGCACATATTGTTGACGGCAGTGTATCTTGAGATGAAAACTGAACTCAACTGTATCTCATTGTTCAGATTTCCAAATTATCCTTGAATATCAGAAATGAGGAAATTCAGCATATTTTATTCCTACATTTAAAAAAAATGTAAGCATTAGCTGGGCGGTGGTGGCTCATGCCTTTAATCCCAGCACTCGGGAGGCAGAGGCA
>LOEQ01008011.1:3798-13927 GCA_001685075.1 Bramus lutescens
CAGTTTTAGGAAGTCCCATTCATTCAATGTTGCCCTTATTGTCTGTGCTACTGGGGTTATACATAGGAATTGTCTTTTTCTTTTAAAGGAATAGTGAAGAAACAATCTTTGAAATCAATAACTATAATAGGTCATCATTTAGGCAATAGGGAAGGCAAAGAAATTCCAGATTGTAGAAGACCCATTGGTTAAATCAACTTATTAACAGCTCTTGTATCTGTTACCATTCTCCATTTTCCAGATTTCTTTTTAGCAACAAATACAGGAGAATTCCAAGGGCTGGTTAATTCTTCAATATGCTGAGCATATAGTTAGTTGCTCCTGTACCAGAAGTTCTAAAGCCTGCAGTTTCTCTGTTGTTGAAGGACATTGTTTAATCCATATAGGTTTCTTAGTTAACTATTTTAAAAGTAAGGCATTGGTACCTCTGAGAGTTTGCTAGTTGTTGTTCTGTGTCTTTTAAAACCTGAATAGTTGTTTTTTTATAGTATCTTATAATATCCTTCCCAGAAACATGAGATGATTTATGGTCCATTTCTGTGACTGCAGGAATGTTAATCTGGGTATTCCTTTGCTACAACAGATCATGACTCCATAGATTCACTGATATATTAGACATATGTAGCTTTAGCCTTCTTCTCTCTCCTTTTTAGCCCTATAAATTCAACCTGTCTTGTGCTTTGTTTTACTTGAGATAGAGGTCTAATTCCTAGGAATTGAACATCTGCCTCCTGAAGAGGCCAATTCAAATGCCAGGATTTCCACACCTATGTCCAATAATCTTTAAATTATAATGTTATGTACTCTCAACCTTGGTCTTTGATCATTTATAGAAGTCTGCCAAAATATATGTTTCCGATTTTTTTTTCTGGAAGTTTTGATTCATTCTCCAAGATTATTCTATCATCCAGAGCAGTATGGTTTTATACAACAGACACTGAATTTTCTAATTTTCCTGGGCAGGCATGTCCTCTACAGTGACTGGGAATGACTGGACCATGTTTGACCTGGGGGCCTGTGAGAAGCCCCCCAATGAGTTTCCTGTTGGCAATTGGTTGTCTGTCTCCCATTGATCTACATTTATTGGTTTAATGTTGGCTTTTTCTGCATCTTCAGTATACGCCAGAATATTGAGACCTTCTATCTTGTCATTCCCAGAAGAAATATTATTTCTAAAAATGCCTTGCCTGCAATCTCTTCTCAGATAGCCTACAGTTAGAACATTTTGTATTTTAATGTCTCTTCATAGCTTTGGAAATTGCTTCTCTTACCCAAGCCTCAGTATTATAGTCAAATGACTCAGCAATTAGTGTGTGCTGGATCCATTCATCCATTGGTGCTGATCTGACCTTTAAAGACCCAAGTTCTTCTATGTGCTTATTTGGGGGGGGGGAGGACCCAAGCTCTTTTTGCATTCTAAATTGGCATTTTCAAGAGCCAGAGATTCAATAAATACTTGTCTGGCTTCTGGATCTGTTATCCCTATTTGTACAACTTTAAACATGATAAAAAGTCACTAAAGTGTTCTCTTGGGCCTTGTATGACCTTAGTATATGATTCATTTCTTCTTTCTATTTTTTGAATCTTGTCCCAAGCATTCAAGGTTGCAGTATGGCATAGGGACAAGATGTGTTCATTGTATGTAGCTTGACCACCTGGATCAGGATAACGTCCCTCACCAAGAATTTGATCTTGGGAGGCTTCAAATCCTCTGATTTGTTCCAGGGCTTTAGCTTCCTCTCTAATAGCACTTCTACTGTAAATGTGGCCTATCTTCTAGCACAGCTGAGACTAATTGAAGCCAATTGTGTGGATTGGTTTATTTCTTGAAGCCCTCATCTTTACCAGCTTCCTCAAATATGGTGAATGCAAGCCATAAGAGACTACTGCTTGTTTAATATCTTTTAGATCTTTCATTCATATAGGTTCCCATTCTGTATATCCTTTTGGGTACTGAATATTTTCTGGCTTTTCAGAGGTATAAGTACCTAGAACACTTGGTAAATGACCTCTGACTCTGAGAGGCACTGGCAATCGAAATCTTCACCACGGTCCTTTGCCTGTACCTCCTCTCCTTGCTTATCAGCTCTGACAAGTTCCTCAATCAATTCAAATTCAATCAATTCAAATTCAGTCTAAATCTTCACCACTGTCATTTGCCTGCGCCTCCTCTCCTTGCTTATCAGCTCTGACAAGTTCCTCAGTCAATTCAAATCTTTTCATCACTGTCTTTCTAAAAGTCTGAATCTCTTGACCTGTAACTATTTCTAATGATTTCATTAAATCAATTAATTTCTGGTTCTCATTCTGTACATGTGATTCCAAAGGTTTAAATTTTCCCACTAATGATTTCGTCTCATCCTTGGAAATTATTTAAATAGTATGCAGAAATTGACTTCCTGGAGGAATGGTCTATCTGCTATCTCATCAAAAACTTTTTAACAGATTTTGATTGTTAACTTCAACTGTATGAATTTTTTCAGATAATCTCTCAGTTCCAATTTGTAAGGTTTCACAACCCATTAACATGAGTTGAATTTTCCTATCAAATTAAAGTTGTCATTATTCATTTCAATAGTATGAATCCTTTCAGTTAACTTCTCATTACCAGTATATAAGGACTGAATCATTTCTTAAAGTTTCTCATTTCTGACTCTGTTATCAAACCAGTTCTTTAAGGATATAATATGAAGAGCAAAACTAATAGCCTCTATGACCACAAAAGTATATGTACCAGGTAGGTCATATAGCTCAGGCTGAAATCCATCCATAGTAGAAACAAAAAGGTTGGCAAATTCCTGGATTATCTTGGGGTTGCTTTATAAATTTCAAATTTATTTACTTAATTATTAACCAATCAATCTAATATTTAGTTCTCAAATTAACTTCCGTTATAGTTCTCAGAACATTGTTGTAGGTGTAATAATCTTAATTGGCCAGCAGATGTCCTAGATCAGGATCTGAATTTCTTGAGTCTTCGCAGAGTTGCTAACAAATTTGGTTAAATTCTTTTTCTAACAACTGATTAAGTTAGCTTATTAAAATATAATTGACTTAGGCATCTGCAATAGAGACTTCAACCCCCACTCCTAACTCAATACTGACGTAAGTAATCTGTTTAACGATCTCAGAAGGGCATGTGTAAGTCAATGAGTCTCGCTTGTGGATTCTCATTTGGAAATGATCCCACATCTTGGAACCTTCACCACAAGGTGTTTTTCTTGTAGTAATTCTCAATGTCTTGATAGACATGAGCACCAGTCCCTTAACTTTCAGGTTCTTCTCCTTTGTGCCACTGATCAAGTCAGCACACACCTCCAGTGATTTCACGTTGTGGCTGGTGAGTATAACTCAATTAGATGAATCGCCACCTCGAGATCCAGTATCATGGCTGAGGTGTGGCTTCCTGACCAGTTTGGTCCTCAGCAGGCGTGAACAGCAGTGAGTCAGGATGGAGCAAGCTGAACAGAGCTCGGTGGTACACACCACCACACCTCAAAAAGTTTGGTTAAATTCTTAAAAGCAGCACACCCACACACAGAAAATGTTGAATTAGGCAGAAATTCAAGGGACTCACGTCTTGCAGGCAGTCACTAGCTGCAAGTTACTGGTCGGAGCTTGGACCAGTGGCATTTGCGTATCCAAGCTGGCAACGTAAGCCTGTTTTCCAGGTGCAGGGTTAGAATTCCTAGGGTCAGAGCCTGGCCTGATCAGAGCAGGCCTGGTGGCAGCTGGGCCTCAAGAGAAAATTCTAACATAGCAGCAGTCGGCCACATGGGCCAGGGCCCAGAGAAGCCATGCAGGAGCTGCAGCAGGAAATTGCGGGTGGCAGTAACTCAGCTGCACAGTAGGACTGTGCAGTAGGTGGGTAGTTAAACTAAGTCACATGGCCATGGACCTGTGGGAAACTGGCAAGTCATTTGGTGGGTCAGCCGAGCCAAGCCACCCGCAGTTGCACCAGAGGGGTAGGTCAGCTGCATGGGGTGGGAGGAGGCCGTGGCAGGTCTGGGCTGTGCCAGGCAATGGCGTGGGCTTAGGTCATGTGGGTGCCAAACTGTAGTAGGAGCAAAGAATTCTACAGTAGGTCAGAATGGAGTATAACAAAGGTTTATTTATTTGGGGGTAAACTCACAGCAAGGGTTGCAATCAGCAGTCCTCTGTGTGCTGGGATCTGGAACTGAATTCCGCAGAAAAAGAGACTGAGTCTGCCATTACAGTACGCGATGGGCCGGTATCTTAAAGGCTATTGGCTGAAGGAGTTCCCACAGCAGAACCTATTATGTGTGTTCTTTCAATTTCCTTATCATACGTTATGTCATCAATTAAGACAATAACTGATTATCTTATGTAAGTTTGAGATACTAGAAAGATGTGCCCCAAGGGGCATTGCCATGTTTAAAATATATAATGTGTTTGTTATTGTATTTGGGATAGTTATGCTGTGTTGAGACATAATTATGACCTAGTTATTGTTTTTCATTTGGGAATTAATCATAACACAAGGAGATAGGATTATGCGTCAAGCTGACAAGGGGTGGATTATGATGGTTATTCTTAGTTGTCAGCTTGACTGTATCTGGAACAAACTATAATCCTGACTTTAAGGCAAGAAGATGCACGGGTTTGCTTCAGATCTTGAGGCTGGATGAGCCACACCTCCAATGCAGACCTTGAGGCCCAAAGGCACACCTGATGTAGGAGTGTCTTCTATCTATCTGTTGCTTTCATTGGTTAATTAATAAAGAAANGCCAAGAAGAGGCTAGATATAATGGGCCAGGCAGTGCTTAGATGAATACAATTTCTGTGTTGTTATTTCGGGGTATGAGCTAGCCATGCGGGAGCTAGGCCGGATGAAAAGCAGGGCCTTCTTCCCTTTCACTACACACACCTTTAATCAGGGTCACGCTTCTGGTGGGAGGGCAGTGGAAGAAGGAAGGTGGTCTGTTAGTTCTCGCCTGCTATCCTTCACCTTGTCAGCACAGCCATTCTTTAACTGGTACTGCAGTCTACTTTAGGATTCTAGCATGTACAGAATACCCATGTGCACAGGACTGAGCAACTCTAGATTTTCGGACTTTCCTTAATTCACAGCTAAGCACATTAGGACTGTAAGTCATTCCAATTAGTTCATGTATACGAATATATTCATAAGTATGAATAAATTTATATATATGTAGAGAGAGAGGTAGACAGAGAAAGAGAGAGATATTCATTGTGTAAGCTTTGTGACTCTAGAGAACATTGACTGGGATTTCCAGTCAATCAAATTTCTATCTGTTTAGGTCTTAATTTTCTATTTGTATTCTAACTACACATGTGAAACAGTTTTATCAAATACCTTAGTACCACATTACATATATCTACTGAAAATAACATTTCCTATTGCATAAAGCTAAAGATTATAAGAAATATGAAGAATAGGGTTTGGTGCTATTTCTGATAAAAAAATATTTTGAAAATTGTGGTAGCCTGCATGTAACTCATTTTCCATTGGAATTAATTTTGAGTTCAAGTTTGTCTTCATCCTTGAGGTCTGTGAGAAAGTTCTGATTAACCCCATAGGAAAGAGCATTTTTGCCCATGAGAAAGAATGCATTATCTATGAACATTCAGTCTGATGAAAGCCAACTGAAGCCACATCCAAAGAGAAATAGAAACTGCTGCTTGTAGGATTCATGTGAGAGATAATACACCTGCTTGTGCTTTCTCCCAAGGACAGTGCAGGGAGGTGGTTAATGGGCTATATTGCTCTTTGTTTTGCCTTCTGCCTTCAATCTGTATAAAAGCAAGTTCTGAAAGAAACTCAGACCTGGTTGGTATTTACCAACAGACCTCCCAGAACTATCCTGTGTTTTCCATCTCAATATCTTACAATCTGCCATTTCTTCAACTTTGCACCTCTTTCCAGATACCCCACCTGGCTTAGCTGGAGCAGGCTCTGACAAAAAAGATAGTATGAACAATTAGATGGCAACATTTGGGCTTTTATTTTGATCAAGTTGATAGGCATTTGATACCTAGTGAAAATCTGGCTATTTATTAATTTGATCTTGTAGGCATTCATTCTTTAAATCTATTAAAATTCCAAAATTAAGGGCACTTATTCTTAAAAGAGTAGTACCATCATCCATACCCCAATCACAAAGAAAGGAGAAAATAAACTCTGTCTCCGGTACTAAACTCAACATTTAGAATTGTAGTTAAAGGACTGAGTGAAATTTAATATATTCTAAATGGAGATATCGTTGTCTTCTAGTATCATCCTGACTTAAGTCACTTCAAGAGTTATGTACGTATGCTTCAGATGTTAATCCAAAAGATATAAGAATTTTTGGAAGTTAATGGACCAATGAAATTGAGCTGACATATTATTTTACTTTGAAAACGTAAAGTAACTTGAACATTTTCAGCACACACACTCTATTATGATCTCTCTCTCACACAAAACCTGGTGTTTAATGGATATTCAGTGACATTCACTGTGATCTATATGGAAGACTCTTTTCTGGACTGCATGTCCTTGCAAATGAAAGATATTTGCAGGGGGGTGGTTTCTAATGTATCCCAGGGAATAGATCAGAGTTATGACTGTAGGAACTAAGGTTTCTGGCTTTGTGACTAAATTCTCTCACTGGAGGTCACATGGGGTGGGGGAGGCATGCAGTAAGGAAAAGAAGGCAAGCTTTTAAATATTCACAGTCCTTGTGGGACAAATAGATCCAGTTATGAAGTAAGTACCAGTATATATTTTATATATCAGAACTATATAACTAAATGAAAAGCCATCTACTTGAACACCCACAGATATATGTGCCAGTAAGATTGATATGCAATCATGAGACTGCATATACACATTACATAAGATTGCACACTACATTGTAGGTATGGGGGAGACACCAAGCTGGCTCAGCAAAAGTGAGCAACAGCTTTCAGAGTCAATGGTCCTGAAGACCTTGTCTGGACAGGATTAATCCTCCATCAGGCAACCATGCCTCTGGTGGGTTGACATCTGAACACTAGTTGTCACCTACTTCTCATGGCCCATGACAGCAAACAGAGGTAGGTGTCAGCTGAGAGGCTGTGTTTGTGAGTGGGGACCAACAGTTAGGGAGAATCCTTACTTGGCATGGCACCAAATATCAACTGTAGCCTGAGGTCTAGCAACCACAGTACCATTTCTGAGACTGCAGGAATGTTAATCTGGGTATTCCATTGCTGTAACAGGTAATGACCCCATTAATTCACTGCAATATTAGCTACATATCACCTCAGCCTTCCTCTCTGTCCTTTGACCCCATGTATTCAACCCATCTTGTGACTTGTTTCACTTGAGATAGGGTTCCAATTCTTAGGAAATGAACATCAGCATCTTTAAGAGGCCAGTTCAGATGCCAAGATTCTGGAGTATTGAAAACCGCATGCACACTTGTGTCCAGTAATCCCTCAATTACAATGTTATTTATATGTACTCTTAGCTTTGGTCTTTGATCATTTATATAAGTCTTCCAAAATATATGAATTCTATTTCCTCTGGGAATTTATGATTCATCCTCCATGTTTATTCCATCATCCAGAACAGTACAGTGTTTGTTTGTTTGTTTGTTTTGTTGTTTTTTTCAGCAGGCAATAGATTTTTTAATTTTTCTGGTGAGACATGTTCTCCACAGTGACTGGTAATGCCTGGACCACATTTGACTTGGGGGCCTGTCAAACCAAAACTCCAGAGGCTCCCCCAAGGAATTTCCCGATGGTATTGCATTGCCTTCTCTGTTTTTTGCTGATCTTCATTCATTGGTCCAATGGTGTGGGAGGTCCTTCTATCTGTGTGTTGCTTCTATTGGTTAATGAATAAATAAACTGCCTTGGCCTGTGATAGGGCAGAACTTAGATAGGCAGGGACAACTGGACTGAATGCTGGAAGGAAGAAGGCAGAGTCAGGGAGATGCCATGGAGCTGCCATCACCAGAGATAGGCATGTTAAAACTTTGCTGATAGGCCACAACCTCATAGTGATGCACAGATTAATGGAGATGGGTTAAATTAACATGTAAGAGTTAGCCAATAAGAAGTTAGAGCTAATGGGCCAAACAGTGATTTAATTAATATGGTTTCTGTGTGATTATTTTGGGTGTAAGCTAGCCAGGTGACTGGGAAGAACAAGAGGCTCTCCCCCCAACAGTCCAGTGTCAGCCTTTGCCTCATCTATATAATACAGAAGTTTGAGACCTATTCTTGCCATCCCCAGAGGAGATATTATTCCTAGGAATTCTTTGCCTACAATCTCTTCTCAGATGTCCTATTCTACCACAATGAAAACATTTGGCATATTAATGTCTCCTCATGCCTTTGAAAATTGCTTCTCTTACCCAAGCCTTAGCATTACAATCAAATGTCTCAATATTCATTGTATGCAGGATCCATTCATCCATTGGTGCTGATCTAATCTTTGAAGGCCCAAGTATGTTTTTTCATTCTAACTTGGCATTTTCAAAAGCCACATATTCAATAAGTACTTGTCTAGCTTCTGTTTCTGTTACTTCCATTTGTACAGCCTTAGTTAATCTTTGTAAAAAGTCACTAAAGGGTTCTTTCTGGACTGTTTAACTCTGGTATATGATTCAAATCTTTTTACTAGTTCTTGATTCCTGCCCCAAGCATTTAATGCTGCTGTGTTGCATAGGGACAAGGTGTGGTCATCATAAAGAGCATGATCCTGTGGATTGGCGTAATAGCCCTTGCCAAGAATTTGATCTTGGGAAGTGTCAAATCCTCTTGTTCTTACCTGTTGTTCTAAAATTTTTGCCTCTTCTCACAAGTACCACTTCCTTAGCAGTTGAGGTGCATCTTCAAGGCCCACTGAGACTAATTGAAACCTTATTGCTTGAAGCCCACATTTTCACCATCTCCCTAACAAATGGTGAATGGGAGCCTAAGATACTACTACATGTTTAATTTCTGTTAAACTGTTTATACCTATAGGTTTCCATGTACATTCTTTGAATCCTTTTGAGTATTTAGTACTGGATAGTTTGTCAGAGGTGATTATGAGTTAAGTAGCTAAAGCCCTGGGTAAGTCATCTCTGACCATGACATGTACTGATGATGCAAAATCCCGTCTTTGTATCTTCTTTCCCTGTTCATCAGTTCTGATAATTTCCTCAGTCATTTCAAATCTTTTTACTATTACCTTTTGTAAAGCCTGAATCTCTTGACCTGTGTCTATTTCTAGTGATCTCATTGACACACATAACCTTTGGTTCTCATTCTGCACATAGGATTCCAAGGTATGGAAATTTTCCCTTAAAGATAACTTCTCATCCATGGACATTATTTGGATGGTGTGCAGAGTGCCTTCCTGAAGAGATACACTACCTGCTAACCTATTATATCATTTTCACAGATTTTGATTGTCAAATTCAACAGTATGAATTCTTTCAGACAATTTCTCAATACCCTTTGACATGGGTTGAATTTTGTCTGCCAAATTAATATTATTTATTTTCAACAGTATTAATTTTTTCAGCTAATTTTTTATTTTCAATGTTATAAATTCTGTCCACTAGCTGTTCATTATTAGTTTGTAAGAACTGTATTGTTTCTAAAAGTGCCTCATTCTTGGCTCTGTTATCAAATGATTTTCTTAAGTATATAATATGAAAAACAAAGCTAAGTCCCAATGTCAAATAAATGAATGTATCAGAAAAATTATATAAGCCTTGCAGAATACCAACCATAGTGTAAGCAAAATAGTTATTAAACTTCTGGATGGTGATATTGTGTACAATCATATGACTTTCAAACTTATTAATTTGTTTATACTTACCTCTGTTAGGAGATTTCAGTAAATTGTTGTAGGTGTGATAATCTTTATTGGCTAGCAGGTGTTGCAGTTGCATATGCATGTGACCAGCAGTGGCAAGGCAAGTTCCAGTACCTGAATCACCTGGGACTTAATCAATTAATTAAGAGCAGCACATTCATATACAGAGGGTTGAGTTGGCCAGAATATCAAGGAACCCAAAGCTTGCTGGCAGGTGTGAATCACAAATCAGGTCTTGGTGCAACTGGCAGATGTGATCCAGCAGAGATCATGGAAGGAGTAAAACCTGGGTGGCTGGAGAGGCTGCA